>UELU01139008.1:109527-141521 GCA_900490025.1 Megastigmus dorsalis
TTTTTCTATAAAGGGAAGGATATCCATGGTCCATGGGATTTTCCTTGAACAGCAAATGTGTAAAGCTAAGCTAAGAGAAGTTGAAACTGGATAAATATGAATACTCGAAGCACCTAATTGACTAAATATAATAAAGACTTGAAAGTCAAAATTGATTAATTACAAAGGCTTTGTTCTTTCACCAGTTATCGCATTTTAGGAAAATATAACTTTTTAGTAGCTTAAAACAATCAATCCTCCGGTATTTTTTCCCCAATCATAAATATAAACATGATTAAGCGTTTTCACGCATCATTTGTTGTGCTCATACCCAGAATTCCATTGAACGTTAAATTTAGCGTAAATCATTGCCGAGTCATCTCGACGAAAGGCCGTTATACCCGCGAGAGTAGGCGCTACTCCCGAAAGCTGCCGCCACTGCCGCCGCTGCCGCCACTGCCGCGCGTCTGATCGCACCTGCCGTTTCTACTGGCTCGCGACCAACTGGTGCAATTTAGTGAAACAACGACGTGTATAGCCTCGCGAGACATTAAATGGATATCCTTTCCAATGTTCCTGTCGAATAATTCGCGCGCGGCGCTGTTTGGCATTGCTTGCTTTACGCGCAACTCTCCCCGCTTTCTGGATGCCTTTGTTTATTGTTATTTCTAACGCATTGCAGCTCTGTGCGATTGCGCGCCTATAGGCATAAAAAACACTTGTAAACTGACAAAAATATATCATGAATACCTATGTCTAATTTAGCGAGTGGTTCATCGTTTACGATTGTATATAAGCTTGAATTTGGTTACTGACGCCCACTGTTGAAAACAAAGGATTAACATGCGGTTTATTAATAAATATGAAAATCTCAAAATGTATTTTATACCCATTGCGCAGAATTTAATGTAGGAATTTGTACCAATAACAGATGTAACATTTAGATTTTAACGAAAATTTACCGGTTCGTAGATAAAGACCTAATAAAATTACTGTTAAATTTTTGTGAGGTCTCAGAAACAAGAAAAAATATTTTTATTTTTTCAATTTTAACATTTTCTCTTATGGGAAGTTATTTTATACTATAACAATATTAAATTAACTAACATTTAAATTTTTTTGAAAAAAATTGCAGTGATAGAAAAATTAATAAACAATATATATTAACTTGAAAAATTATCATTTATGGGTTTGTTAAAGAGTTAGAAGATATTTTTCTTTGAAAAAGTCAATTTACGCGAAGGTTATGTATGGTGAATTCCCACAGCAATATCTACATGTATAAGTCTTTTTCTACATATTTTTTTTCCGATGTTTTACAATGGAAATATTCGATTTCTACTAAAAAAATGTTAACTGATACTTAAGTAAAATTTTTCATCTCGTATTTAAACGAGTTGGAAAATAAATGACAAGATCCCCAAAAAAAATCGGAAATACAAAATTCGTAAATTTTGATTTATACAATACTAAGACTGCGAATCACATTAAAAACACGAAATTTAAAATGATCGTTTCTTGAATCATAAATTTACTTTTTTTTTATCGTTGCAGATATAAATTTCTATATCACATCCGCGTTTTATTACAATTCTTAGAAGTCCAGTTTTTTTGTGCAGAAAAATACGATCACAATTAAAAGCTCATATCATTTACCAGTTACGCCAGTAAAACAAGACAGCAGCGAAACAAGCATATTTAGTTTCGGTCCGCCGAATTCCACCACCTCGTACACTACACGCTTTCTTTAGCATCTAAAAATCGAGTTCCCGTGACGTCACAATACCCCAATGTAATTCAAAATAGCTTTCCCAAACTTCGTTTGTCCCGAACAAACAAAGTACAACGTCGTAATAAAAGTTTCGCTTTATTGACCCGAGCGACGTATCGCTGAAACAAAAGTTTAAGCTCATTCTCATCACCCCTTTCTTTTATTCAAAATTCTTGGTTTTATTTTATCACGGCAGGCTGAATAATTCACCACGAATTCTTTACTGGCAGTGACTTGCTAATTTGAAGCTTGCCCTTCAGATAAACGATCTTTCAACTTTTCAAATTAAACAAAATTTTTACGATTTCATGAAAAACTATTTAAAATAGTTTCAATGTTGCACAGGCATTTAGTCTAAAATGTTCGTCGGAGGTTAGTAAAATAGTCTCCGAAATAAAAACCTAATTGTTCATCTCGACCGTACCGTGGGCAGCTTAAATCTCTTAAAAACCGATCTCTCCCATGTCAAATCTTTCGAAAACAAACTCCAACTCCCCGACGTGTCTCGCAATACTTGTCCCAAGCCCCTTAAACTCGTATTAGTTTTTCGAAAAGCCGAAGCGTCGCATTTCTCTAAAAAAAGCAAGACGGCAGAAAAAGCCAAGCGTAAGAGAGTAAGGAGGAAGCTCAATCTTGCGATGGGGGAGGGTTAAAACGAGGCAAGAAGAGGTAAAATAGAAAATAAAAAAGCAAGAACGACAGAGGATATAGTATAGCTGCGGCGAGAAAAACAGGGAATAGTAGTAGTGGAAGAAGAAGAAGAGGAGGAGACTAGCAGGAGCAGTAGCAGCAGCAGCAGCGGTGCTGCCAGAAATAACTAATAAGACATTCACTCTAAGACGGGCGGCCATCCGGCCCGGACGAACGCGGTGCGTTCCCCGATAATAATCACACGCAATTCACCTTCTTTCTTTCTTTCGTTATCGCACACCTTCAGTATTAATCAAGCTTTACCAAAAAGAGCGAGAGAACGAGCGAAAGAGAGAGAGAAAAAATTCGAGTTTCTTGTAAACGCATAAGCAAAAGTACAGGCCATCGACCATCGGAGAGAAAGAGAGCTCAGCTTTTTCCGCTTCACTCTTTTTTTCTTTTTTTTTTCTCTGCCTTGTGCACAAGTGCCGCGAAACAAATCTATCCTTCTGTGTGGACGCTAACTCTTCCTTACTTTTTTGTGTGCTGTCTCGTAAATGGAAAAAAGAAAGACTAGTGCCAGTGCCAGCCTCGAGTATAGTTTTACATCGCTTCGGATATTCGACGATTAGTGACAGTGATTGTACCAGTTTTCACCAAAATCTCATTCTTTTTCCTTGTTTTTCTAACTGCACTTTTCCGACCTGACCTGTGCGACTGATTATGCATACGCTGTTGGACTTAAGGATTGGAAAGATTGTCGCTTCGCATAAGTATACCTATTATAATGAGATGCAATTTTCATTCTTAAATATTTAAATGCTTATCCATATTATTCTCTTAGAAATTAAACTCGTTCTATCATTTATGCGTCATATATAACTACTACCAATCAAACATGAGATTGACTGTTTTGTTTCTTTTCACAAATTCAACAAATTCCCGTATGTCATGTTTATAGTTGAGAAACAAGTCGGAAAATTTTATGATAAACTAAAGCTGTAAAATACGAAATAAATATCCTGAGCTTCCGTAATTTGATGACTCTGTTTTCAACACAAAGTAAAAAATTACATATTTTTCTATCACCAAATATTTATTTTTATCGTATTATTTTCGCGAAATATTGTTTTTCCGACACCGCTGTGGAAATTTTTAATTTTATCTCTTCTATCTTGCAGCTATCGCGAAAAGGTTAACCATTCATCCCAGCTTAACCCACCGATTATCGCAAATCCTACACCAAAACGATCAATCTCCGTTCCCCTAAAAGTATCCCTCTTTTTTTTAAAAAAATATAGCGTATTTTTTCAACGAAAAGCAGGACACACAAGTCGGGTGTGTAAAATCACGTAGCGCGGCGTGGCTGCAGTAAAGTTCGAGTCGTTCGTCGATCGTGTCCCGTCCCTTTCTAAATTTAAGTGTTAGATAATCCGAATCCGTCGCATGCACGCACACACACGTCGAATCTCCGCGTAGTGTCGTTGTCAGCGACGTTCGGTTACTAAAACGGTACCAGCGACGTAGACGAGCCATTGCTGCTGCCGCTACTGCTACTGCTGCTGCTACTGCAGAAACGTACACGAGAACCCGGGTGATTTTTTTCTTTTCGGTGTTGAGCTTTTTCTCTCGTATTAGAAAAGCTGCTGCAGGCTTCAATTTTACTCGAAACGATTAAATAAATCACTTTTCATTGCGGAAATGTCATTTTATCTTTAGGAAATTATTAAAATATAATGCCATGGATTATATTTCTCTTTTGTATGAAAGAATTCGCGTATAGGATGCATAAAAAATTAAAATAAAATAGTAAAGATTTAAATTTGATCAAACTACAAGAAAGAGAAGATTTATAATGATTCTATACTACCGCAATTATTAAACAATGAAGTCATAATTGTGATAGCCGCTTTTACTAACAGTAATAACTGACATTATCAATCCGCAGATAATATGTGCTATAAATTAGGGTACCTTTATTGCATGTAAGTTAATCTCTTATGAATATACAAACATCAGTAAGACACAAATATTTGAATTATTGAAAACAAGGATATTCATAATTAGGTTATACAAAGAATTTAAATATTGGTATTTTTACTATTTCAAAGAATGTACAAATCGAAGCTACTAACTTTTAATACGCATTAATTATATTAATAATAAATTAAATAAGTTTATTATTTATAAATATAAACGGAATTTATATTACATATTTAGAAATAATACGGTTCGATGTGTTGATTTGTCAAATATTAGGTAACCCTGAATAATTGAGCCGATACAAATTATGCTCAACTAATGAGGAGTCGGTTAAAAACAAGTTTATTAATACGGAACCTACTATTCATTATGTCTTAATTCTAAGAATAGTTAAAAGGGTTTCCGATGCCAAAAAATCGATTCATCGCTCAACTATTCAGTTATTTATTAACTTTATAATTATATAAATATAAAAGGCTAGCCAATCTATCATGTAGAATAAATAATTTATGATTTTATTTTTAACTCAGTTTGGAATACCCTGCCAATATTTTGAAATACAAATTTTCGTTTACATGTTTTAACCAGCGCTTACAAATTTGTATCTTTAATGCACTTGTGTTTTATGCTAAACAAAATATCTTTTTTACGTAAAATTTGTCTAATTTTAAAAATCTATAAATGGTTCAGAACACCTTTTAGATTCTACTAAAAAAAAATTTTATGAAACTTATAAATCCCTAATTCAAAGCTTATTGTACTGAAAAAAAGATCTATGCTATGAATAGTTAGAGTAGCCATAATAATAAGTTCACAAATTAAAACATATATACACATGCATTTGTCATTACATGTTTTTCAATATAAAAAGAATTTCATAAATATTTATTTAATAGTTTATTGCTCTATTTATTACCACTTCTCCTGAATTCATTTGCATAAACACTAGAAAAACAGAGCCATCCAAAAACAAGAAAACTAAAGGTATAGCTTTTATAAAAAAATGTCAATCACCGCAACACTCGTCATCATCAGTTAACGATGACTCTCACTCTCAGCACAATCCCCAAGAAAGTAGCCAAGCAAATTCAAGCGTCAAAACGGGCCCAGCTGAAGCCTTGTCCTTCAAGCCTGCACATTATCCAAAAACAATTTCACGTGCGGTAAAAGCGCTCCAAGAACCCACCCGTCCAGCCTCCTTGCATCCCCACTTCTTTCGAATAATCCGTGAAGCAGGAAGCGAGGCTCTCGGCTTTGAAAGCTCCACCAGCAGTCAGCGGCAGTAGCTGAAAGCCTACTTGAGCGAGCGGCCGCCGACGTAGGGCTGACGACGATGAAACGGAGCGCGGCAGCAGAAGGGGTTCGAGCGCGCGGGCGTGTGTGTGCGTGCGTGTGTGTGAGAGCGAGCGAGCGGCCGCAGATAGATAGATAGAGCGAGAGAGAGAGAGAGAGAGAGAGCGGGAGCGAGAGGGAGAGAGAGAGAGAGAGAGAAAAGTAAGAGATGCTCGAGGCTTGAGAGAGACTCGACTCGAGGTGGTCTACGGGCCAGCGAGCTGGTCTAATATGGCTACCGGGTGTCCAATTACCTGTACCCCTCTCTCACTCGCGCAGCTTTCTCCTCTCGCTCGCTCTTGTGCGCAAAGCTAGAGAGAGAGAGAGAGAGAGAGCACGAATTCTCAGCTTTACTTTGCTTTACTTTCCCTTAGTACGGAGCCGAGAGCTCTGTCGTGCTGCTGCTGCTGCTGGTGCTACCGCTGCCAGTCGTTTATTTGGCTTGATGGGCATTATGCTTTCAAAGGCAGATCGTATTATTCGAGCTGACTGCGGCTGAGGCTTTGGGATGCGTCGCTCTTGCCACCGCATCTGCCCTTTCTCTCTTTTCTTTTTAGCGCCAGATTGAAAAAGATATATACATCATCCGATTGATGAATGGTCTATTTGCAAAATATTCTATGCTGCGGGGATTTTGCTGTTTTTTGAGAAATTACTTTCAGCTCTGAATGGCGGAAAATCGATTTGAGAAATTGGAAATGTAAAAGATTTGATATATTGGATACTAAGAATGGGAAATCGTGGAAATAAAATGAAACTGCAGGAGATTTCTAATTACTCTTTTAAACGACTTTATGCAAATAACTTTCGCCATTAGTAATTCATTGTTGAAATTGATCGGGCAATAATTTTTTATACAATTTTAAAGTGTCAATAAAATAATGTCTTTTTCAAGTTAAAAAAACGGGCTAAAGTATCGAAGAGTTCGCAAAGTAATGTTTTTCTGATGCAGTCATTAGTTTGGAAAATAGCAGGCGTTTTTAATGAAATTATGATAATGAAGCTGAAAACGTGTTACGTGATAACGTTTTATT
Source organism: Megastigmus dorsalis (assembly GCA_900490025.1). Taxonomy (NCBI): domain Eukaryota; kingdom Metazoa; phylum Arthropoda; class Insecta; order Hymenoptera; family Megastigmidae; genus Megastigmus; species Megastigmus dorsalis. Next base: position 116,257 of record UELU01139008.1, read on the forward strand.
AGGCATGTACGGTGCTTATGCTCGTTAGTGCGCTTTGAGATCAGAGCTTCAAGTATCCACTTCTTGGAGAGCTCTTCATATCGATTAGCAATTAAAAAAAATTAAGCTGGCTTTCTAATTAACACCGTTTTTCAAATATTTCCTGTTTGTATTCTCCAATTTCATTGAAAAATTAACGAAATATCACGTGTTGTTTCTTTGATAAAATTATCAACTCTTCCTTGCATCCTTCATATTGTTGAAAATATAAAAGTATAATGCAGTATTTATAAAATTATTATAACAGCTGCCTAATTTTTAGTATCAAATACTGAGAATCTAATTTTCAATTTAGTATCCACTATAATTTAGCTTTATCCATGCTTTCGCGTCACATGCAAGGCACATACACACGTGTTTCTTCTCTTGAACTGAATTCCATCTAGCGAGATCGAAAATCATCTGCGTTGCTTGTGATATTCATAATTGGCTTTACGAAATACGCCTTATGCAACGTGAAGAGAGACGAATCGATACAGCATCGACTCTGAATATTTTGCAGACTTATAATGAGTTCTATTCGCTGCAATATCAAATTGCAAATTGGCACTTAAAGACTATGCGTTGAATAACGATTTTTATCGCAACTTAATCCCTTAAGTGCAGGTGCAATAAACAATTAACTTGATAATTTCACGTTTGAAAAATTACAGAACCTCCTTCGAAGGTTGTCGAGAACTTTGTTTATCACCGGTGAGCCAAAATAAATATTGCCTTAGGCCGATTTTCAATGAAAACCGTTGACGCTCGACATTTTTCACAGGCAACATCAGGCCAATTCTCTCGGCGCACCCTCGACCTTTCCCAGAGCTCAAAATTAAAAAAACGTCCCGCTCGACTCCCAACAAATAACCTCGAACTCATCTCGAGTGCGACGATCGTCGAACAATGAAAAATGACTGGGTACTATCGATCAAGGCGTTCATTTAAAAAATTTTCCGTCACACCCACGGTACGAGAACAGAAAGCGATGAAGAAATCTGACGCGCAGGCGCGAACTGACATCGTGTCTGAGATATATGTGCAGTTTTGGCCGCGCGAGCCACGTGTTGCTACTACCGGTCGCGAGTCAATTTTTCAATTCTCAACCGGCGACGACGTCCTATATATATATATATGTATGTGTGTGTGTGTGTGTGTGCGTTTGTGTGTGTTTGTGTGTGTGTGAGTGTGTGAGTATATGTATACATATATATAAGTGTATATAAGTTGCAGCCTTGATAAATGAGATCCTCGTCCGATGTATACTTATCAATAAATCTATATACAAGACGCAGCTGTAAATCGTGTACACGCGCGCGACCTTGACACTTGCACCAAGTGTAATATTATCCCCTGCGAACGGCGAATGAGAAGGGGAGAAAGTGGAAGAGAATGAGAGAGGTAGAGCAAAGTGATTTATAAAAAGCCGAGAGGATGAGTATACAGAGCGTATCGTTAGGAGCTTTAACCTACTCATTTTTATTATCGCGCACCTAACGGTTATGATCGGGTGTTCCAACGGGTATATACCTCGTGGCCGTTTGTTTCCCGAAGATAGGAGAAGTTATTTTTATTGCTTTGTACGAGCTATGCTAACGAACGTGTGCCGGAAGAATCTTTAAAGCAAGAGAAATTCGACTTTGGAAAAGAAAAGCTTGATATTCTGCTGAATTAATTTTCAGGGCAGAATCTTGTATACCCAGAAGTGTGGATTAACATAAAATGAGTTCATTTCCATTATGAAAAGATTCTATATCCTTAAATAACATGACATTCGTGTATTTTTTCAAGCCGAATTTTAGTTTTAACGTATAAAGTTAAACATAATAGTCCCGTGCTCGAATCACCCGGCGAACCGAGCGCTCTATACGCAAAAGTCCATCGAGATAGAAGATCGTCTCGCGCACAAAAAAGAAACGTATCTCGCGACACGACCCTGTCGTCTTTATCATCCATTTTACGGGCATTTTACGCGCGGAAAAATCACGTCGCCGCAGGGGCGTCGGGCGTCGGGCGTCAATCTAAAGAGACAAAACAGTCCCCGCGCCCCCGCGAACACACGAAAATAACGGTTGGAATCCTCTCTAAAAGCTTCAACCTCCGCGATATAACGGACCGCAACAATGGGAGCAATAGCGAGGTTAAGAGTCATTACTGCTTCCTTCTCTCCTGTTTTTTTCTCCCTCCTCCACCTCCTCCTTCTCCTCGTCCTCCTCTTCCGGGAAATCGGTCGGATGGAAAGGGGTCAAACTCAAAGCTCCACTCCACGTGTTTGCTCGCGCCCAGTGATTTATCGAGGATCGCAATGGTAATTCGCGATTCGCACCTACACACTTGGACCGTACAGCTGTGTACATGTATACGAGTGGAAGCTGATTGTAGTGTACATGAGCGTAGAACTAATGAGAATTAAATGAATATATTCTTCTGTGGAGTGGCCTGAATACAATATAGAGACCAGATCTTGAATAGCCTTAGTCTTTTTTTGTTACAGCCTATCGCATTTGAGACTTTTAAAATAAATTTCGTTTCACTTAAAAAGTAATCAATTTTTACACTAAATAATTAAATTATTGTGCTCAAGCTTGTAAAATATTTTAATTGACGTATCCAATGCTATCAACTAGCGGAACATTTCGGAAATAAAGATCAAGCTCTCACTTTGGCCCGCAGTATTGTTAATACATGCGCATAACACATATGGCAGTGCGTGCGAACGCTGCGCGAACAATCAAAGCGAGCGACTATATTTAGGCGCTTGTCCCTCACTCTCTCGCGCTGCACTAGCGCTAAAATAAAAGTCGTACGCGCTACGGGTAGGAACGCCTATACACCGGAGCTTTGACTTTTCTCTCTTCCACTTTGTTCTTTCTCTCTTACATTCCTTCTTCAGCTAGTCTCTAAAGTACAGCACGTTGCGCATCCCCGTTTGAAATAAAGCTCCCCCTTCCGCTCCTCCATGTTCATTGTCCTGCAGCACAAAGTCACGAGCTTTTGTTGTCTGCGGTGTTTTTAATTTTAGCGCGCCTGAGTTTCCCTGCTGTGCGAGTATGCGTGATAAATAGTGCAATTGTGTGGAAGACCGAGGTTCAATGTTGCGCCTGGCCCAGTCTCACTTATATTTTACGATCGCTCTTGCTTTATCATTTTCCAGCTGATACAGCGCGAGATTTTGGTGGACGCAGGGAATCACAGCTTGGGGCCCTTTAGAGAGGGCCCCCAACGAGCAGAGGCCGCCCCAAGGCGGATTGCAGGGCGGGTAAGTTTTCTTTGCTTTATTATACGGATTGAAAAAGCTTTGCTTCTGCTCGATAAGGATCATTAGCGGCTAGATCGATGCGCAATTTTTGAATGACTATTATGGTTTGTTAAATTATTTCATAAGGACGTAGCCGTCTAAGTTACTTACAAAAAACTGAGTTTTATATTGGCGCACACATTTTTTCTACCGTCGCTTTTGTTCTGCTGACAGAGAGACCAGAGATAAAAGTTAATCTTCAAACACAACAGCCTGGTTTTCATATGTTTTAATCCTTTAGCCGATAAAATATTTCGACATTTTGGTAGTTTATGAAGTTACAAAATAAAAGTGATTAATAATTATTGGTAATAAAAGATTTGTAATAATAGCAGAATCTATAGTATATAATAATTTGGGGCTGTTAACGATTTTTGAGAAATGAATAATTTCGATATTCTACATAGTGAAACTTGTTTCGCTAGAAAATTAGTCAAAAGCCACTAGTTTGTAAGTGATTGCCATAATTCACTATCATACTAAAGAAAAAATCACCATTAGTTTAGTCAAATTACTTTTCCATTAATCAGTTTTAACAAAGCGAGAGAAAGTTGACCTTAAATGCGCAGATATAATTTACTTTATCTGGTAGAATAATTGATAACTTTGAATTATGTATGGTTAGAGCTCATCGTAATAATTTAATCAAATAAAATAAAATTATTTGGTAACTTTGAAAATCATGCAAACGGTTTCTGAAACTTAACATTTTACATAAAATAAAAGTAAAATAAGTTCTAAGTAAGTAAAGAGCTACTTAAATTATCGTTGCAGTACAATTTTAATTTCAAATCCATTAAACTTGATTAATTGCGTTCTCCCTTAACTGTGAATATTGAGTTGAAAATTTATAATATTATTATATATTATATATTAACTGATATTAATTATATAATATACAGTATGATAGCAGATCAATACCAAATTTCGAAATATTTTATAATTTGTCAGTGCGATTCAAAGCCGTCATATATATATAACAGGTCAGGACGGCCGGCACAACTGTAAGGACTATGCTTATGTTAATGTGCAGGACGATAAGTTCGATTCCACTTTTCGACCGGATTCTTTTCGGAATCTACTATAATTGTGTCCTTTACTACATAATTATATTAATAATGAAATATAAAATTATTTAATTAAAAAATGTACAATTAACCATGATTAATTTGAAATTTGATTTCACTTATAGTAAAAGTAGCGAAAATTTCACTGGTAAAGCAGCAGTGAAAATACATCATTTTCTAGTGTTTAGATCCACTAAAAGCATAAGTAAAATCTAATATTTAATTTTTGTTTAATGAATTGTCACTATTTTACATTGACCGACTAATAACTTTTTTATATAATGTATACATACTATTATTAGTAAAATTTCGCTAAAAGAAGTTTTAAGAGTACAATTTTAACAAAAAATTACCATGTAGATACGATTGTCGCCATTCACATACAATAATTTATTAGGAAATTAACTGCATATTGATAAACATTGCACCATACATTATATGTTAAACACAATGAATTTTAATAAATATAGCTATATAATGAAACGTGACACTGAGGCGATATCACGGTTACGAGTTCTTAACGATATTATCATTTAGCCATATATTATACTTTTATGTAGCAGAGTGTCGTTACGCTACTTTACGAGGTTAAGGTAATTCCTTTTAAAGCAATGAAATAAATTGAATGATTTTTAAGCTCAAAAATCCGGGAAAATTTCCAGACATATATTCCGCACCTCCTGTCACGGAAAGGTGAATGTCAAAATTTATTAGGTTATTCGTTCCAAATGCACCGGACGTGCTGAATATGTAAAATATCATAAAACCGAATAATGTCGGTTTGAATAACGATTTCACGAACTCGTCGCGCCGCTCTGCATTCTCGTCTAGGATTCGCGAAATCAGCGGATACTTTGTCCCGTCCTTATTCACATTTCGTAATGCTCTTGTTCGCCGTTTACACTTCTACAACTGTACTTATCGTTTTGGTTTTATCCGTAAAAACTATCTTTACTCGACGAAATACTTTCATAGCTAACATTTCAGGAAAATTAATTAATTTTACCTCGCTTATCCGGTTGATTGTATAACGAATATTATTTCTTTGGTACATATTGGTTTTGATGGGATTTAGAATTAAATTTTTTTCACTGAGCAACGCGCATTAAATTTTAAAATACCAAACTATTTGGATCAAATTTTCGAATTTTAGTTGATATTAAAACATTCCTGCAGCTTATAATTAAATGGTGTTAGTTCAGTCTCTAAATTCTTTGGAAAATTTTCATAACTATTGATTATTAATATCCATGAAAGTAATTCCAATATCATGATACAAAATAAGTGTTTTTTTATACATTAGTTTTGATTAAAAAAAATGGAATTAAAAAATTCTGATATTTATATAATAAGGTAAAAAACACATACATAAAATAACTACTACGCAAAACTTCATTACATTGATACGATATGCATTGATTTTATATTCAGATCTTTTTTATATCGATTTATGAAAAAACGAAATATGCATAACAATAATTCCAAAAATCATTGCTTTTATAATCGATTTAAATCTTAATTTATTACGTGCTACAATTTAATTATTCTACATTCAAACCGTCATGGGAACACGTTACCTCGATTCAGTCGAAATATCTCAACTTCGTAATTAATAAAAAGAAATTAATAGAAGACTCCTTATAAATCATTTAGTGGACAACCGCCGTGCAGCGCTTCAGTTTAATAATCCGTGGAACTCGAAGAAAAGTTTTTCGTCACGCCACGAGATAATTTATAAAGATGAGACTTGGTGAAGTAGTCAGCTTGTCAAGTTTTCACGTCTATTTCCCTAATGAGACTTGAAGATTTCTCACGAAAAAAAGAAACACAACCCAAGCGAGAAACGCGCGACAACTTTTTTTCGTCACTACACCACAACTTCTGACCTACATAAGTATATGGAATATTCCACGTCACATTTGGTACTCAATAATTCATAGATTGTGCAAATACACTTTTACTCAATAGACATCGGCTGAGTATTTTTTCATTTTGCATCTATCTATTGTAAGCACATTTAATATAATATTGATAAGAAAATTTTCAAATCGAAAGCTGTAACTTATACTTTTGAACATTTAAAAAGAAAGTGCTTAATCTTCTATGGCTATACTCTGAGAAGTGTTAAAATTAAAATTAATCACTACAAATTCAATTTGAAAAAAGTCTATAAGAATTATGATATGAACTTGAAATTTGATGTGAACGTTACACCCGTACTAATTATTACCTGTTATATTACAGATCAATACTAATCGGAAACAGTTCAAAAAGTTCCAATGTTATTCGAATTTTCATTTACTCACTTGACATGGAATATTCCATGCTCACTATAGTTACTACCTAACCACGCAGTTAAGTAGAGTATCGTTATCTCAAAATATGGCATTTGCACCGAGTCACTTCCTACTTTCGCGTTGAAGGACTGCACTTTATATCTGCATCGCACGGGTACGCTGAGCAAAAAAAGAAGAAAAAGAAAGAAACAAGAACAAAGTACCGCGAGAGAGAAGAGAATATGCGCGAAAGTAGTATAAGTGCAGTGTTGCGCGAGCAATAACCACTGGCTGACGCCTTGGCGGTCTTATCCACTTGCGATGGCCTTGCGCTCGCTCACACGGTGAATTTTTCACGAAAAGGTGATTTAGGCGCTCGAGTTGAGAGTACAAGTCCTCTCTTTCTCTCTCGCACACATACTTTTTTTTTCGTTTACCATTACTTTTATTTTTTATTTTCCGGATCTTGGCGCGCACTTCATCAAATCTGAAAGGTGCAAATTTTTCGAACCGAGAGAAAAATCGCGTGCGTCTTTGCACTGCGAGGGCGCGCAAATGAAAGATAACGGAGAAATGTGTGTGCGCGTGTATACATGTACATTTCACTTTTTTTGTGAGCTGTACCGTTTTTATTTTGGTATCAAAGTGAAGCTTAATTTAAATGTCATCCGCAGTGGGTTATTTATACGTACGGTGTGATAAAGTGGCCGCGCTTAATAATATTTCTCTTTTATTCTACCAAAAAAGGGTTATACATGAGTAATAGTAAAGTCATTGCAATGGAAAAACATTTTGGTTGGACATTTTGATAAGTTACTGTAAATCTTTATCGACTATAATAATTCTTATATATATGAAAAATGTAGTATGCTACTGAATGTTTTGTATTATTACTTCTCCTTCAGCATTAAAATTGATCCATGAATGCTTAAAGTTTATTATTTCAAGATTAAAGATTTCAAAAAACGATTTGTCTCACTCATTTGTTTTCAAAATTAGGTTTTCATATAAACAAGACGCAATCGTCATTTAGCTTTAGTATTAAACGCACATTATAATTTCGTTGTTTAATGTAATAAATGTGAGACTCCAATAAATTTAAATGAATGAATAGAAGTCGTTATAAGTTATGACACCGCTAAAAAGGGGGACTCGCGTCCTTTCGCGAAAGTCATTTCCAAAAAGAGCTTCAGCCCGCGACATAACAGTTCCAACTGCAGTAAAACTTAGATTACTCCGTAAATCTCGATAAACAAAGGGGGTACGACGCGACCGAAATTTCAAAACGAAAAATCTCATCCAATCATACATTTCGAAAATCGAGCAATTCCGCAAAACTAAACCTTTCTAATATCCCGCAAACTTTCTCGAAGTCAATTCGTTCCTTGAAGCGCTATTCGAAGTCAAGCTCCAGTATTTGTCTCTTTCTCTTTCTCTCCCGATACAGCAGAGCTTCGTCCCCGCAGCTTTCTCCTCGCGCCCTGAGCAGATGTACCACGTTACCGACCTCCACTTCCGCGTCGGTATAAACGGTCACGTAAGGTCACTGCTTTCTCTATTTCTGCGTAGAAAACTCAGAAAAGCTCAGCCGGTTGGTCCGTTTTACTAGTTTTACGACGCGGCAGCACGTGCTAGATTTCAAAGCTTATTATACGAATGGGGGAAACAGGCCGCAATAAACTGGTGGCTAAAATAAACGGCCACCGTTATTCAACTGATGGGAAGGTTTAAGTTTCTATGTCAGTACAGTAAATAAGTATTAAATATTTAAGCACTTTTAATTACTCCAGAGGTATGACATTTTTGGATTTATTCTTCGAAATAAATACTTCCTCAACACTAAATTAGATTAATTTGAATTATAAAAAGTCTTACCGCGGGTATCATTAAATTTTTTCACTTTTATCTACAACGGAGATTCGAGCGATTGAAAATCCGAATCCAAAAATCTTATGGCTTTTAAATCCGCAAAATAAAAATATACCCAAAGGCGTCCCTGACGCCCCGGTTTCCCCTGCACTCCCGGCGTAACATAAAGACGCGCGAACGTTGAAAATAAACGGGCGCTGGAAAATGGAAGTAAGAGAGAGAGAGAGAGAGAGAGAGAGAAAGAGAGCGAGAGAGTCGCGCGGCAGCTATAACGAAATGGCCAACTCTGCGGGAACTAAAAATAAAAGAGGGAAGAGGCGAGTTTGGGGCTCCGGTTTGCCGCTCGGACGACTCGCTGCCAAGTATCAGTATCCGATTCTCCGCCCGCCTATCCGGCATTATATCGATATAATCAGCTGGCGACTAACTGATCCGCAGATCTTTTCTCGCTTTTTGTCCCGGTCCGATACCCGTACAACGTCAAATCGATCGCACGCGCGCGCGCTCGCGCACGTGGAGTTTTCCTCGAGTCTACGCAACTCGTGTGGCTTTCTACTCCCTTTCTATGCTGCGGTTTCGCGCAGCGCATCCCCAGTTTCGCCTTTAAATGTGAATATAGGAAAGATTATTCAATCGTTATACTGCTGTGAAAAATACGAAAGGTAAATATTTCTACTACTGATGTTTATGTGTGTTTGTGCGAATGCGTACGCAAAATCATTGAGGCTTTGTTCCGGGAGAGACGAATGCTCGCCGAGGGAATAATAAAACAATCCGCGAGTTGTGGCGTCTGAGCGAATTCTCTCCCGAACCGCCTATTAAAACTTTCGAAATGTCCGACGTTGAGAAATACAGGCAGCCTCGGCTCCCTCCCTTCCTCTCTCCCTCCCTCTCTCTCACTCTCTCTCTCTCTCTCTCTCTCTCTCCCTCTATCTCTCTTACTCTCTATTGCTCTACGTTTTTTCCCGCAACATCTACGGAAAATCGAAATTATTGTAGGCATATATCGATCACATGACGGATTAATTTTTAAATTGGGTACTTTTTTCCTGTCTGACGAACAGAAAAATATGGGGTCGTCTAAGCTGTCTTTCTCGTCCACCGCGAAAAGTTGCACTCGGGTATACGTGCGTGCGGCGAGTCAAAAGTTATTTGCTGTTACAGAGATGCGCTCGATGTACACAAAGACTGAGAATACCAGACTATCGTTTCTATTTTCTGCTGTGTCTCTTTTTACATGTCATTCCTCATCTTTATTTTCGTGGGAGATATTAACCTGGAGGTCTGCTCCTGTTTGCTAAGAAATTTTAAATCTTTTCAAAGTTTGTAGCTTAGACTTGCAACGAGATTGCGCACATATTAAAACTTAGAAGATCAATGAAACAGAGACGTCATAAGGTAGAAAATGTACTTTTATTCAATTATATATTCAATGTTTCTCAATGCTCTATTTATTAAATACACTAAAGACCCGAAATAAACACTACAAAAATAAAGATAATTAAGTTTTCTTTACTAATAATTTCAAAGACGAGGTGCTAAAAGTATCTTTACGTCTTCTTCGAGTTTAACAGCAAAAATTTTTTAAGATTCATAACATAATAGCATCAAATTAATTCGTTATCTGTGAAATCTAAAATTCTTTATAAATGATTCTTTAATTAAATGATTCAATCCTGTGTAAAAAAATGACTATCAAAACTAATAAATAATTTGTGTATTAAAATTAATCCAGGTTCGTTGATCGTTACTGTGCTTGAATTTTTAATTGACTTCATTATAACCATTATTTTTTACGACAGCAACTAAGTTTACTTGAATTAATCGCTACTTTTTACGCGTACAACAAATATTGGTATTATGCAAGAAACGCGAATGCGATATTATCTTACAACAATAGCGAAATTTACGTTTAACGAGGTCTCATGCAGCATATATTAGTAGAACTAAGTACAAGCTTTTTGTAATGGTTCTTCGTTACGGTTCGTTAATAATAAAAACAAAAAAAGAGGGGTGGTTTCGATATTTACGAAACTCTATTAACACCAAATGGCACATTTTAATTTAAGTAAATATTTATACAGTATAAAAGCGACGGAAGCGTAGATTTAGTGATCCTTTCTAGCAGTCACATATCTGCGTACACAAAGTATGAAAGGGCAATAGTAAACTTGCCTCTAATCGCGCAGGATAATCTACGAATTACAATAACCGCAGATTCTAGCAAAAAATTTAATCATGCCCAAGCCAACAAATTTCCTCGAAACAAAGCCTTTCGTAAACAAAGGAGAAACGGAATTTCTCGATTAAACGTTTATAAAACTTTAATGCACATTTAAACTTTACGTTCGAACTTCAAAGCATCGTATAAAATTTGCAAAAAAAAAGTAGAAGAAAAGAGCCAAGCTTTATCTGCCTTATGAATAACGAAAGCTCTCTATATACCCGGCGGACTTTTTTAATTAAAAAAAAAGGAAGGCGTAAGTATTGCATTCGCGCCCAAGTACCGTGAAAATTTAAGCGGGGAGGTGCACGCAAAAAAAATTCTCATCGTCGAAGGAAAGGAGGTAAAAAAAGCACAAAACAAAAGGAGGAAAACGGTCCAGACTGTACGAAGAAAATAATATGTATGTATGCATAAACACGAGGCACAAAGCCGTTGTGTGTCTCTCGCGTGCGTCTTTGTCGGGGCGAAGGTCACTCTTTGTGCAGCGAAAACGCATCTCTATCTCTCTGTCTCTCTCGGTGCAAATGACACGAATTGTTTTTTGCCCACCCGGCCCCTTTTTCGAAAGTAAATTAACGAATTGCTTTAGAGACTCGCGAGGCTCTGGGCTTAATTGTTTTATTTACATTTTGAGAGGCGGAATAAACAAGAGCTGAGAAGAGCGGTGAAAAGGTTTGCTCTCTCCGCGTGTATGGCAATTATTAAAGCGAAGGGTCTGCATTGTACGCTCGAGACGCGCGTTTGATAATTTTATGGAAGATTAATTCAGAAAAAAGTATTAAAATGTTTGAATACTACTAGCGGTATGTACTCTACCCTCCATCAACGATTCCATGCTATGACGTTTCTAACGATGTTTATTTTCTAACAGAATTCAAATTATATTCTTTAACTTTCATTGTGGGGAAATAATTATTTTATTTACATAATGCTTCAATGAATTAGAAAATTGAAGCAAAAGAGAAATTAAATAATTGAATTTTAGCATTATTAAAGTGCTCAGTTTACAATCACGATAGTGCAGGATTTAATTAATTTAATATGAATTCTATCAATTCTATGCTTTTGATCTTTATCAAATTTTATGTTGACGCATTAAAATAATATTTAAATTTACACTCAGCTGAGTGCATACTCAATTTAGAATATGCGTAAAAGCACACGAACAGTCTATAACGAACTTTAATTAATGAAAATGTAATTAAAATTGAAATTAATTAAGATAATGAATTAACCACACTAATAAATCGGTCACGTGTTTTAGTTTAGTAGTAAACCAGAGAGTAAAAGATATTCGCTTATATCTTGTAAAGTAAACGTTTGTTAACGAAGAGTTAAAAGATTTCTTTGAAATAGATGTTAAAAGTCGTACAAAGGCCAGTTTTTTTCAGCAGAGCATGGGCGTCGTTATTAATACCACAATTTTAGAGATTTTAGTGACGAACAAAACTCATCGAGTAGAGATAAAATAAGACTTCACGAGCGCGTGGATTTTCTGAAAACAACGTCACGGAAGAGAACGAATTTTCAACTCGCGCCAATTTCTCGCCACTCGAGAGAATCTTCGAAACTTTAAATTGCCTATTTAACGTTTCTCCCATGAAATGTGCATTGTAAAAGTCGGAAATTGACAAAATCACGTCGTAGATTGCGGTATATGCTCTTAAAATCAACAAGTGGTTCGTGTGTCAGTCTCTAACTATAGATTCTATATTAGGATATCATTTATACGCTTGTAGTTCGGTATATTCTATTTTGGCCGCGATAGTAAAATTTCACGTGTTAAGTATTTTATTATGTATAATATTGTATAATATTTATAATATTATATTATATATAAGATTTTAGTAAATATATGTAATAGAGAACTTTTAATTCAATTATAAAGTTGCACGAAGTTATATATAGTTGGATTCGGAAGTACTTGCTGAAAAAAGTTTTTTTATAACTTTTCTATTAAATTGGAAGTGAGAAGAGGGAAGAGAGAAAAAGTAGAAAGGTAATCTCGGGAATCGGATGCATCTGAATCTAGATAGCAAATAAATTATTCCGCACTTTAGATAAAAACTTCGACTGAACGATTAGCCATAAAATATGATTTTTTTTAATCCAGTCCGTAAACATATCACAAAAATACACATTTTCTCTGATAATTTAATAATACTTGAATTTATTTCATTCTGCCGTCTACTGACCATGAAAAGACGCACGACTTTCAATGAACCCTCCCACGTCCTCGTCGGATTTTCTCTACCAAAAATTGATCACGAAAGACAGAGAAAGAGAACAAGAGGGGGCGGGAGAAAGAGCGAGAGAGAGAGAGAGAGAAAGAGAAATGGAGAACCGACTTAGAACAAGCGCCTATATGCGTCACAGCTCGTCGTCAGAGGCGCACGAGAAAAACCTGAGCGCGCGCCGCGGCGGCCGTGCTTGCGAAAGCGCATTTTAAGTTTAACCCGGCAATTTCCACCGTGACTCTGGTGTGCGTATGTGTAAACGTCTGCAGCGGTAACCGGATGTTCACGAGCGCCTCGAGGCTGCCAGATCTGAAATAATCCTTGCCGCTCTAATATAAAATCTCTGCTTTTTATCCTCTTCCTCTCTCGCCGCTTGTATTTGCGCGCGCGCGCTTCCAGCTCTCGGAATAAATATTTAGTAGTGTAGTTAATATTTTCATTTAGCTGATTCACCGTTGGTACACATGCTTGTGTTTGTTGTTGCATTGTGTGCGCATGATGAGAGCTGATTACACATGACCCGAAATTGGAGATATGGCATATTTCATAGAGAGATCCTATATGTGACTCTGCGCTCTTATTATCTATATGGGCAAACCCTGGAACAATTTGTTGCGCGCAGCCCTTTGTGAGTTTAATCCGATAAAGTAATGTTTCAGGAAAATATTGACAAATTAGAAAAAGGCAACGATTGATATTTAAATTTGATGAAGGATTAAAAACGATGTGAATGTACGACATGCGTAAGATTTTCTGAGTTGAAATGTGCTGTTCTATTGGAAGACTGTAAAAAATTACAACGATTAGTTATAAACGAAGTAGAATTTACCTCGGAATTTACATTCAAAAATAGCGCACTATTGATTTGTAATCCAGTCTCTTACTTTTTCAATGTGGCATGAATCACTCTACAGAAAAAGAAAACTCTAAAGCAAAGTCTCAATCAAAACATGTTTTTGTTTCGAAAAATCTTCTCAAACTAAAATTTAGATATTTTCTACGTCGGAAAGAGTATACGGATTGGATAAAGAAAGCCATTTTCTACGGTCTAGTTTCTGTTCAGCAGTTCGCAAATTTCTATTACACTCCTGGGCTTAGTCACGTAAGCGTCAGCCATAGCGTCATTATCACCATAACGAATGAATCCTTATCTCCCGCCTTTAGCCGGTGCATTTAGCAAGATAATTCAGCCTTTATCTGGACGAGATAATGCGATGCCGCGCGCCTATCCATGGGGGAAATGTCGAGTTTTCCTCCTTTATTATGCGAGTCATACACGAGTCACATCTTTTACAGAGAGCATGGAGCAGTTCGAGCAGCTGCTGACATGCGCGATCTGCCTGGACCGCTACAGGAATCCAAAACTACTGCCATGCCAGCACAGCTTTTGCATGGAGCCCTGCATGGACGGACTGGTCGATTACGTTCGTCGACAGGTCAAGTGTCCAGAATGTCGGGCCGAACATCGTATACCCTACCAGGTGATTCCTCTTTCTTTTTACCTTATCTGCATAGGCAGTTAAGTGTTTTGACCTGAAAGTAGCGATGCTGCTATCATTGCGGTCAAAGCCTTTTTCATTTTTCAAATATCTTCAATATGCAAAGTTGAAAGAAAGAGCGATATCTGCTCTGTAAACCTATGTTAAGACCGAATGAATAGGGAATAGGCAATTTAAATATTATTCAAGTCGCAAGATAATGAACATTAAAATTCAAATATTTATGACTTGCTCATTATACAGCTGACACTGTTATATTTACGTGAAAATTGTAAAAAAAAAAAAAAAAAATATCAACGTTGTTACTCTAACCATTACTAATTTATTTGAGCAGTACATTTCTGGTAATAACTGCAATTCACATCTCCCAAAATTTAAAACATGAAATAAAATATTTATAAATAAAGACTATCTAATTTTATGCTGTGACTAACGCTTTAATTTTAGTTTGTTTGGATTACACGATAGCAATATAACGTCGTCAATGAAATACTGCAAAACCCCTAGCCTTTGCAATATCATGATTTAGAGAATATAATACTTTATGCATCCAACTTGAAAATTCCATTAAATCGATTACATATTTAACTACGTTACCGTCACAATTTTTGAAAATCTCAAAATCAGGTCATTCAGAGGAAAAAAATGCAAACGTATAATGCACTTAGTCTCGCGTTTCGAATGCATTAAGCAATTAAAATTTTCATCAGCAATGCGCGCCGAAAATCAACTTCATAAATTAAGCCGGTAATGAAGACAAATTTTCGAATATAACTGCGGAATGCGCGCTGCAAAGTTTCGCGTGCGATTAATTCAAAACAATAATTCGCAGGGCGTGCAAGCCTTCCCAACGAACGTAACGCTTCAACGGTTTCTCGAGCTCCACATCGAGATCACCGGGGAATTACCGGATCCCACCAGCGGCCAAATTATGGAGCGATGCAGTGTTTGCTCCGAAAAGAGCTACTGCAACCTCTGCGCGCACTGCGAGAAAAAGTGCTGCCCAGAGTGCAAGGAGGAGCACATCAAGATTCTCAGGAAAAACATTGCCAGCATTAATTCGCAGGTAATCCCTTTTCTTTTAGGTAATCTCTAATCCCTTTTCTCGCTTTTCTTACTCTCCTTTTCGAGTTCGATAATTGGCAGCTGCGCTAGAATTTCAGACTAACACGACAGCGTTCGTGGGAAATAAGTGGACTAAAAATGCAATATTACTATTTAAAATTGTCTATATAAAAGGTCAGGGATTTTCTTTTTTTTTTTTTTTTTTTTTAATCAAAGCATTTCTTAAATTAAAACCACAATCTAGTCAGTATGCAGCCGGTAAAACAGTGCAGTGGTAAAAGCAGAACTTTTACACACCGTTAAACTTTTTCTAACTTTTACGTCTCGTAAACTTTTCAATTTAAGGGAATGTCAGGCAGCTATGGTTTAGCTTGTGTTTCTCATTCTACGTTTTCAATGCTAAGCTCCTGATCTCTGCTTTATAGCCGCATCATATTAAATAATATTTTACAATGTCTGTAGTAATAAACAAAATATTTGAAAATATTAAAGTATATAGTCAATAAAAATGGTGAATATTTTTTGTCTAAAAGTATTAAAAATGTGCAATTATGATGTTTGCATATAAAATTAATATTTATGAAGAATCTAAAACTGCCTGCGTTAGGGTAATTTTTGACATTTTTTTTAAATCGATATAGCCTTCTATAACTAAAATTGATAATTTTTCACTCACTTTTTAAACTAATCCTTTTACGTACTCAACTCTATTGAATATTTATTGTAGATATTTAGTAAACTCTATCTAAGTACAAAAAATAGGTAATATTAAAAGCATAAAATCAATAATCATTATACTGTTACTTATAACAGTGAGAAACGTATAAAAAATGGTGTATTTTTAGAAAAAAAGCTGCGTATAAAGGATCCACGAATATGCGTGTATATTTATCGAAGCATTTGAGTAATATAGATAACCGAGAACTGCGTGACGTAATTTCTAACTTATCGGCTAGTGGTTGTACCTTTGCGGGAAGAACGTTATTAGCGAATTGGCCGATGATGTTACCAGCAGGCTCATAATTGCACACCACGTAAACTTTTCCGCTTGCACTGGTAGCGATGCCTACACCCAGCTTCTGACTGCCCTTCCACACCAGCTGCGTAAAATGTCCAACTTCATCGATGTTCGAGGGAGCGGCCTCTCCGAACACATAAGCCGATATTTCATTGTACCTGCAGCCAAAACACCTATTTTACTATCTCTTTCATTTTTTAAATTTTATCGGCTGAATGGCTTTTTTTAAATTAGATGTTCTCAATAAAAATACTGGAGCTAGGAAAAATCGATTTTATCTTTTATATTAAATTGACGATTGAGAAAATATTTAAAGAGTCCGAAGCACTTTTTAAAAATTTTGTCATAAATTAAACATAAATTGGAAAATAGTCTTTTTTTTTGTAATACAATCAACTTTTAAGAGCAAGAATTTAATGAAACGAGTTTGAACTCTTTCAAATCAAGTAAAATACGCTGACTTTAAAGTTTCGTTATATTTTTGCATCAGAATTTGTACTTTAATAAACAAAATAAGAAAGATTAACACCAATGGACTAGCATTTTAATTTGAAATTATTTTAACAATGCTGAAGTATCACGGGGAGCTATTAAGTATATGTATGTTTCGGCAATGTTTGTCAAAGGTTAAGTTGACGAATAGTTTCTAACCAAGCTTGGACTGGGACTTTGGGGTCGATTTTCCATTTGGGGTCGCTGCTGCTTCCGACGTAAAGATTCTCCCCATAAGCATTTTCTTCCCGATGTTGAAAAATATCTTTGCCGGCGAGAGTGAGCGCCCATTCTTGTGCAAAATCGTTTAACTTTAAGAAATTAAAAGAATAACAGTATGCCTATATTTGTTTAAAGCTATTATTTATTATTTTATCTTAATTTCTACATTTTGTTATACAAAAGCAATTAAATATAGGAAAAGCTGCATTAAATAGCGCTTAACAAAAGGAGGAAGTGAAGCTTATTTACCTTGATGTCAATAACTAATTCCGGGGAGTTGTGAAGAGCGCGAAACGTATTTTGGTGCTTGAGACACTCCGCGGTGAACTGTGAGCTACTGTATGATAGTGTGATGGTACAGAAGAATGATTTACATTAAATGATACTTTAAACAAATATTTCATCTATGCAACTTACTCGACCATTGCGGAAAATATAAAAAAAAAAAATTAGTTGTGGGTTACTTGAAATTTTTACGACATTTTTTATGGATGAGTCAAAACAGTTGAACAAAGACTGACATGTCAAAACAATATATAATAGATTAAACATATACCTAGGATACTTATATGTGCATAGTTTAGAATTCTTTTGAATCTCCAAAAGTTTTATATATAGTTCTCTTAAAAAAAATAGTTTCTGAATCCTAAGAATCACATTTTTACCATACTGAAATAGTAACTGAGTTTGTAAAAGTCTAAAATTAATTTTTCATTAATTGTGGCAGGTACGAAGGGCATTGCACAGATTGCAGGAGGCACTGGCTCAAGTGGAGAAAAACACCTTGGCACTGCAAACGAACGCGTCATCGGTAGGCGAGGAAGTCGACGAGATTTATAGGCGACTAAATAAGGCCCTCAAGGATCGTACGGAGTTTCTGCGCAATGAAATCGAGCGCTACTCTAATACAGAACTCCGGGGCCTCATACATCTCAAAGAGAACCTCGAGCAGGAAATCGCCAACATCCAGAGTAACTGCGACCTTGCCGATGCTCACATTAACGAGAATGTCCCCTGGGACGATAATGAGCTCCTCGATACCAAAGAACTTTTTCTTCGCACCCTCGAGTTCATTAGGTAAATAGTTGGCCTATTTCTAAGGTCTGAATCTCGTTATCGCCATCTATAAACGTCAGATACGAATTTTTATTCGCCTCTTTTTAAAAGGCAGTCAAATTGATTTATTTCAGTTTCGAACTTATGTGCCAAAACTAATTCTAATTTTTACTTTCCATTGTGATTAGTATCAAATATCAAATCTCAGGACCATGTTTCAAATTTAAAATAAAATACTTTAATTTTTAATTTATTTAAATGAAAAGGAATCATTTGGTAATCTAGAGGCTAATTGGCATGATATTTTATAATTATGAACCTCAAGCAATACTTTATTATATATAATTATTTTGAAGAATCAAACTCAGTAGTAGTTAGATACAAAATGATCGACCTCGGTTAACACCGCGTATCAACCCTTAAATTACTAAAAGCTCAATATTGACGCATCCAAAAATGCTCCTACAAAAGAAAAAAATAACAATAAGTAAACGATAAACCACACAGAAATTTCGAGTACGAGGCGGGCGACTACAGCCGTCGGATGCGCTTCGTAATGACGCACGAGCCAAATCAGCTAGTGGTCCACGTCGCCGGTTACGGTGAGCTGAACATCAAGCCCGAGACAGGTAGCAATGCGTTGCTTGGGAGCTCGAGCAGCTTAGCAGTGCCAGGCGGCTCGCCAGGGCTCATGCGCAGCAAGAGCGACCATCGACTTGCCTCCCAATACCGACAGCAGGACGACGACCGCACCCATGGCAGGAACCGATACGTCCCCGACTACGAGTGAGTACACACCAACGCTTGCTTTACACTCTCCTTATCTTCTATTCTGATTTATTTCTTTCCATTCGCCGCATTCACTGTACTTTCGATTGTTCGAGTGGTATTCCTACTCTGTAGAATGCAGGACTGGCTTTCTACACTAGTCGGGTATTGTTTTCACCTTGAATTGAGTGCGCAATTGTTGGGGATGCCAGTACGTACATAACCTCACTCGCGTAGGGTTCGCTTGCAGCGCGCTACATTCCGATCAATAGTGATTTCTGATGTAGCGCGCAGTGGCTTTAGCTTGGGGTGGCTAGGCCATTGGGGTGCGAATTCACATTCGCTTCTACTCGGAGCGGAATTTTTACTTCGTAAAACCAACCATACGACTCGAATAATTGAAGCATGTATTATATTAGCGTTTGTTACTGGTGGGGTGACTTGAAGTCCCGAGTATAGGCAATTGAGGGTTCGCGTATTAGAATTGGACAAGTTTCTTTTCGCCAAGTTTTATATTTGCTCGGACGGCCATTCGATTATGGTTCATATTAAAATGGTCATATTTATTATTTACATACAATGTTGAAAATAGTATTTTAATTATCTGTGAGGCTAAATTGAAATCTTTTAATGTTTTAAAGCTTCAAAAATATTCTATCTATAATTTAAACATTGCGTTAATTTTAACTATCTATAATAAAACGCTTTTTACTACTGCAGTTTTTCTATCACAATTTTTTTAATGTGAATTTTATTACTGCTTTACGTAAATTAATTACATTTTATTCTTAAAATTATTATTCTATATCCACTTAATATTTAACTTACTTTGAAGCGAAGAATACAATTATTATGAATTATGTAAAAATTTATATATTCTTCTTATTACCAATAATCTTTGTTAGTGAAACTAAATAATTTAAATATGATTGTATGTTTGTTAATTTAAGTAAAGTATCAAATCATAAATTTAAAAAAATATCACCAGTAATTGCCTATTACGTATTTAATAAAATTAATTGCTTAATTTTAGCAATTTTTAAAGTGAGCAAATTCTACCCATTAAAGTTCCCTATATGTATACTATAGTATTTGAGTCTTATAACTCTGATATAGGTGTATTGTTGACTCACTCTTATGATAAAGAGTCAACCTGCGTGTTATCTGCATCGATTAGATGTAAATTTTGGGGAAATGAATCAGCCAGGATAATAGTATTCTACTACAGTTTTTTTTTTACTCAAAATACAATTTTTACTTGTTCGCAGAAATTATTTATTTACTACAAATTACCTTATAAAATATAGAAATCGATAAAGTTGGTAGTAGTTCAATAAAATTCCATTGATATGACTTTATTAAATTTTTATTAATAACATTTAATATTAATAAAATAAAATCATACAGTTTTTAATAATACAATTAGAAAAATTATTTTTAACTTTCAGAGGTGAAAATTACATGTAATTTAAGTATTTTAAAAAACGATTCAGATATTAAATATATAAGAAATGATTTTTTAATTTTTACGAATTCAAATGCATAATATAAATTGTATTTTTATCCTCGCATACGAAATATTTCTTTATCGGTTATGAACAATATTCATTATTAAAACTTAAAATAAATAGTAATACTGAGCGTAATAAAAAAAAATTACTGGATCTCGCCCGTTTACCACAAAAAATCTGTATCGATTACTGCGCGCACTTATTGAACTTTATGGAGGATGTTGTAATAGTCGGAAAGATTCCTACCTTAACAGTTCTTGTATTTAACTTAATATACAAAGATAGTGTTAATTTTTGAAAAAAAAAAAACTCTCTGTAGTGATTTAATCATTACGTCGTTCAAGTTTCATGAAATTCATCAACATTTCGCCGTAATTTTTGTCATAAAAAATTTCGTTCGTAATTCACATCGACTTTTATTTCCGAAATATTCGACAACAAAAATCTCAGAATTGTGGATGAAATTTCATGAAACGTGAACCACGTAATGATTACATCATTGCCGGGATGATGGCAGAGTTTTTTCCAACAAATAGTGGCTATCTTTAATGCAAGAACCGGTAAGGTAGGGAACTTTCCGACTGTAGCACATCCTCTACAATAATAAGTTACGGCACCGTAATTGGTATACATACCTGATATCGATTATTCTGATAGTTTTTGTGCTACTAGTAAAATTAATATGCATCTCTTTTTATTAATTTAATTTAGAAATAATAATTAAATCAATTATTTTAAGTGCTGGTCAGAAAAATAATAAATTATTCTCGTTTCTATTTTTTTTCATCCAAAACTTTATTTAATAAATTTAACAAATTTAATTAAAGTAGTAAGAACGCTGCAAAGAAAAACAATAACCTTGCCAAATGCCAGAAATCATTAGCTGAAGAGTGACAAATTGTGGATCGGCTAAAGTAGTATCCAAAATTTTTTCCGAAAGTATACCGTGTCTATCCGTCAACGTAAGCTCTTTTGTGGTATAGGCACTCAGCTCTAGTTAAAAGGGCTTCGATTGCCGCACGCGGATTATTTTGGCGAGTTGCCATAACACAAGCGAGAAAGAGATAGAGTCCAACGAGGAGGCATACGTTTTTCAGAATGACCCACATACCCGTTCCGACACAAGTTATAAATACGAGGCTTTTTCCATACATTTCTTTCTATTCTCTTCTCTCTATTTCTCTTATTCGCTTTTGAAGATTTATCGGCAAAATTTTTAGTTGAATTTTATTTCAAACGAACCTCTTTTATTATTTAAAGTTATTCAAAGCTTGAACTAATTTTTAACGTTTTTATATTAGAATAATCAAATATTATTATATTGCGTTTGTCTTGAGGAATTTCCCTTCGTCAATTTGGTCCTCTTTCACACAGAGAAAAATGGTTTAGAAAATTTTACTGTAACGTCTGGAAACACGAGCACAGATTCGATATAGTATACCTAATGACTAAGTATACATGTTACTAAAATTATTGTTGCACAATATCGAGTCTGTTCTCGCATTCTTGGACGGTATAATAAAATGTTCTAAACTATTTTCCTCCCATATAGAGTAGATATTAAATTCGTGGCTCATAATTGATAAACCTTAATATTTCCACCTACTACTTTGCAAGAAGCATCGAATGGTTCGAAGCTTCGAGTGCAAAGTCCATAGATGTTCACACAAGAGTCATATTCCACTCAAATTGAATGAAAACACAAAATTCTCACTGGGGGCCAAATTAGAGGGAACATTTAACGATATTTATTCACCGAGATCTGTCTCCTATGTAGAATCACTCCTAAAAAGAGTCTCTTATAAAAACAGTAGGAAAATGTACTAAATCCTCGGTTCAATTGGCGTTTTCAGGTACGACACCCCAGAGTACGAGGCGCCTCGGTCGCGGTCGCGCTACCGGTCGCGCTTCATGCGCAATCGGGACGGCGAGGACTCGGACGGCGACACTCGCTCGACGGTCCGCTTCAACGCACCCCAGGAGCCGTCGGCTCTGAGGGAGCGCGAGCGCGTTCTCGACACCGAGGACGCCTCGCGAGGTCCGCTCTCCGGTATATTCCGGCTTACGGACTCGCCCCGTGTTATGAAGAAGCTCAACGAGTGCGAGCGGGCCGGCAAACGTAAGAAGGACGAGCCAGTCCAGCCACAGCAGCCCCAGCCCAAGACACAGGTGAACTAAACACTTTTCAGTTGCTTTTTTTCGTCTGCGTGCCTTTGGGTGCAGGTCCATTTACGGAAAGTTTCTCATTTCAAAGATAGAAATGCAATCTTTGTGCCAATGTGCTATAACCAAATTGTCTTTGACATGACAACAAAACAAAGGAAACTTTCTTGTCTCTTCTAAAACTTTGACATAGTGAAATTTATACTCTTTTATTCTTGAATAGCCCGGTATTGCTACTTGATCAAAGTGTAATTAATATGTCTTGAAAGTAAAAGAGAAATAAAGGACACTATGAAAATATTCTGGTTCTTTAATTATCATGATTTAGTGTGAGATTCAAAAAACTTCAACTTAATACATAAGTGTATCCTCGTGTTGGTTGTGTGCTATATTATAAACCTCCCTTTTTGTTCTTGTAACTCATCACAATAAAGAAAAAGAAACTATAATGGAAAATCACAGTAGAATCGTTTCGCAGAAATCATCCGATCGCGAAGCCGATAGCGCGCACCGCATCAAGAAAGTAGTCGAATTGATCTTAAGGAACGCCACTCGCAAACACCTCGGTCTCTTTCTAATATGTTGGATCTTCGTAGCGTGTGCCAAACATACTTCTCAAGTTTCAGTATAATTTCACTTCTTCCTTAATCACACAAAAAACGCAACATACATTTATATCATTGTTAACTGTTAAAAGAAGTCAGTAGAATGTCTCAATAAATCGATTGTACTGTAAAATTGCTACCAACGCATTTTTTTAATTATCAAAAGAGAACAACTGCTCACCTACTTTAGGATTAGTAAAAAAAGCTTGAATTAAGCAATTAAATAAGGGATTGAAGAGTAAAATGACTACTCGTTTGTGTTTTGACAGTGAAAGACTCGAGTTATGGCCGATAGGAAAAATGCCAAGCCACCGTAAAGCGACGACCGCGCACACAACAAGAAAATAAGTTCGAAACGATACTGTTTGGTTTTTTTGGCGCCTCGAAATTCTTTTTTCATCTGTCTCTTTTTGTCTGTCTACTTTTAAAACCAAGCAATAAGAAAATTTTGTATCTAATAAAATGTTGAACGCAAGATTTGCCACTGAAATTTAGTTTTCTCGCCTGATGCCAAAAATGCATAATTCTTGATTTAATAAATAATCCAATATTCCGTGCGCTGCAAATTATCAATAATAATAATCAATTCCTCAATTGAGTCGTTAGCGAATCTAAAATGCGCCTTGAGTCCTTTTAGTTTGGTTTGCGCAGCTAATTAGCGTAATTTTTGTACACATCTAATTTTGGCCAGATTTTCTTTGAGTAATGAATATTAATAATAGTGAGTTTTTACGATTTATTTGGCAGAGAAGCATGAGACGAGCACGCCGCGCTAAAAAAACAAACAACTTTTGCGAGGATGACACTAATATTAAATAAGAATTGAACGGTTTTTCTTTGACTTTTTTGTTGATTAGATCGTACACGTACAAAGCAGTGTTTAGTGCGTTATGTGTAATGTGCATACGTGCGCAAATAGAGCGATTACATTTTTATACTATATACGTGTATTGTCAAGCTTATTCAGTACATTTTTTCACTTTTTCATGTTTTATACTTATATGTTTCTTATTCCGAATCGTATATAAGTATGCCTTGTATTTGTTGAAGAAAACGTTGTCAATGAGTGAACGTAGTTATTATAGATTACTTTAATCGTTCAATATTTTTAAGCAAACAATAATGTATAAGTGTAAAAAAAATCAATAAAAATACAATACTTTCAAAAAGGCATTAGTTTTTCAATATTTGAAAGATAAAAACTGTACCTAGTGTCTGAGAAATATAAGTAAAGCTACGCTTCTAGTGCAATAAATAGATTTATCGGTACGTGTATATATATATATATATGTTACAAAAAACGGATATGAGCCTCTTACGCTACTTTGTAAGATTTTTCATCAGCAATATAAATTCCTAATACATTATATGGAATAAACTTAAATCGCATATAAACTAATTGAAATATTTAATATCACGAAGCAAATGTTTGATTTGGGAGTAGTTAAAAGACGCTCGTATCACTGAGCACTTTAGGTTTGTTTGTTCTTGGATATGGTATAACTACCGTGTATACTAATGATAAGGAAAGGACTGATTCAGTCAGCTAACGTAGTCGATATGGCTTTTCTTTTTCGAATGGGATGACTCCATGACGACATCGCAGGTCCAGACAGCGCAGAGGAAAGCCGCGCCGCCGGCCGTCGGTCGTCAAGTCAGCGAGGACGACGAGATCTCGCGTATCAAGAAGCAAAACAAAAACGTCTCTGCCCAGGCACCAACCTCAACATCGCCCGTTCAGGAATCTCTGGAGGAGCGACAGCCGCAACATCCACTGGCCGCACATACGCCAGTCAGGGAGAGTCGTGATAGTGAGCAAGTCGAGGAGACCGCGAGGAAAACACCCATCTCCAGGTGATTTTTCTTACTTT
>UELU01139010.1:0-32344 GCA_900490025.1 Megastigmus dorsalis
ACAGGATTATAATATTCCGCTAGACTCTCTCATTATATTTTATTTTGTTACAATGAAACTAGCATGCCTCTCAGAGGTTCTTTTGTAAATATTTATTTGCCTATTAAAGGACTCAAATTGTTAAGATCAACTCCAAATTATCGAATGTGAACTTATTTGTATTTATTATTTGATATTTTCGCATGTGTGTGTACGTGTCTGTCCACAACCCGAAACTCAGCTCGAACGTCTCTGGCCGTTCGACCTCACGACTCTGCCTCTGGCCAGTTGCGCATATATAAGAAGAAAGTAGAATTTAATTCAAATTAAATAATCGAGTGGCACTGCTCGAATTTAGAGTAATTTATTTCAATAAATCTTAAAATACAGTGCCTAGCGCCCTGATTCACTCTGCCTATGCAGATAATTATTAAAATTATAAATAACATAATTTATTAAAATTTGTACGGTAAATCAACCATCATTTGCCTCCTAGTTATACACGCGGGGAAACTACCGAGTCTCTCCCTCACCCAGTCAAATTCCCCCGTTATAATTTTTTCGTATTTGCCCAGTGAGCTATTTGCCCTAAACGAAATCGTTGTGTGTGTGTCCTTATTCTCCCAGCGAGCTATTTTCCCCTGAACGAAGATCGGAATGTGCATGGATAATCCAGCAAGCTGAATGTTAAATTGAGTCCTGAATTACCCAAGAATGTTTTTGTGAGAGAGTGTGAGAGTGAGAGTGTGTATGTGACAAGATGGCAAAGAAGAATAAAACACTAGATGGTTAATTTACTCTTTTATTTGTAGAGGTTGCAGATGAACGATAGCGTGGCTATAAGATTCTATTAACTCTTATTAATTTTTTTATTCACACTTGTAAACTATCTTTTTTAACATTTATAAGCGATTTTATTCCAATACTTGTGAACGATTTAAAATAATATTTATGCGTAACTATTTCGCGTATTTCTCAGAATGTGTGGCGTGGGTTGGGTTATTTTCCAATGGTTGCTGAGTTGTTGCGTGTTGTTGAGAAGTTCGAATTTGACTATTTCGAGTTCTGGAGTGAACTCCGGAATCTTTACTGACTACTCGGAACGTAATGCGTGTGCTTTTAAGGGCTATGACCCGCCTAGGTTTGTGTAGGCGTATATGGGTCAAGGTCGGTGTGAGAGTAAATTAAAGAAAATGAAAAGAAAATTTTTAAAATTGATAACGTCCTATCCGACTTTACAGAGGTGTAGCTGCATCTTGTAGGAAATAAACGTCTTCCATATTTCCATAAGCCAATACTTGAATGGCTGGAATAATTTGTTCTCGAAGCATGGTTTTGCATTTCTGAGCCATCAAATTACCTTCAGTGTAGAAAGGATCAACCAGTTGTCCATTAAAAATACCAGCTCACGCGTTCAATATCTATGGATATTGGGTATGATTTTCTCTCATCCAGTTTGGATTAACGTCCGTCCATTATCTAGAATTATGTCTGTTCACCTTACCAGTCAATTCAAATGTTGCCTCATTAGAGAAAACGATATTATCAAATAATATGGGATCGACAACGATCATTTCCATTATAGTATCACAGAACTTAGCGTGTCTATCAAAATCGTCTTTAGATAAATCATGTACTAAATGAATTTTATAAGGATGCCATTTATTTAATTTCAAAGTTTGATGAGAACTTCCAGTATTGATTTCCTGTTCCTGGGCAATTCGAGGGATAGAAGTGTGTGGATATTCAAAGAAGGAATGCAAAACATCTAATGCTTTATTTTCATTCGTGGCCATCTTAGATCTACCAGATCTTAAGTGGTCTTTAACACTACCAGTATCCTGGAAACGTAGAACTATACATACCACAGTATTTTTCGAGATTCCATTATTTGGGTCTCGAAAATTTTCATTAAATGATCGCCTTACTGCATTGTAGCCTCTTTGTAGATCTCCCCATCCTCGCATCATCAGTAATGTTTTACATTCTGTTTCGGACAACTCTGCCATTGTAAAGGGGGATGATAACAAATCCAGGGAGAAAACAAATTAATGTAATTGATAGAATATCAAAAAGTTTTATTTATGGAATAAAAGTTTTATAAATAAACTGCATTGTTTCGGATTATTTTCCGACAGATGAGTTCAAAATTATATTTACGTTGACATCTTACCCGTATCGTTTAATGAAATCAATTTGACTTTCCACTGGAAAAAAAAAACCAATGTAGATAGTGGACAAGTTATTTATATCGTACGGCTGAAAACGAATGTATGATTTTTCAGCATGAAAGAAAGACTTGAAATTTTCTGTACACTTGACTAATAATGTAAATCTTACGATTGGCTACGAAGGCATAATTGTGTTGTTGGAGTCTATTAAAAAAATCACAATAGTAAAGCTTTTATGATTACAAATTTTCAAATTACTTATTCGCAATTTCTTTCAAATTCCCTAATTTTCGCTAATTTTCACAAATCTAACTTTTGCCAATTTTTGCAAATTATTAAATGTTGCAATTTTATGCAAATTTTTATTCATTTTGGCAATTTTTCGTTAATTTCATATTAGTACAAGTTTTGGATAATACAAAATATTGTTGCAAATGGTTACAAATGTTTCATTTTCGCAAAATCTTGTAATTTTTTTTTATTCTTGCCAATTTTTACATTTTTTCTAATTTAGCAAACAAATTCCCCTATCGAATAATGATCTGCACGTAGGATTTTGCGCTCGTTCTTAATTCGGAGTCAAAAATAGAGGTTACCATTTGATATTTCGAAGTTCACCTACAAACGACCTTGAAGGACATGTCCAAGATCAAATTCAGGATCACCATTCCAAAATCGGAGATGAGCTGTATTATTCGAATAATCTGACTTTGTTGCGACCTTGACCTTAAGGTCAAAGTCAAGAAAAAAATAATTTCTGAACGTACAATTTTCCGTTCTTTGAGAATCAGGTGTCAAAAGAAGAGGTTACCATTATAAAAAATGAAGTTGACCTTCAAACGACCTTGAAGGATAAGTCCAAGGTTAAATTCAGGGTCAATATTCGAATCCTCGTCGAAAATCCAATCGACCTTGGGTCTCATCATTTCTGTTTAGCTGATTAATTCCAAAATCCGGAGGGAGGGGGTACGATACTTTTTGAAAGCCCATAATTATATATGGAAAATTTTTACATGGGTTTTTTAAGACTAGAATATTTCTTTTAACTTACTGAATTGTCAGTGCAATAACTAAATATTTCAACGAATCAATTAATTTTTTCTCGATATAACGAAATATTTTATCATTCATCCACAATGACATGTTCCTTTGATTCAAACATATTTTTTCTTGGCGGGCCCTACCACAAAAAATCGCATGAGTAGTCACGTGAATATCAAGTGATGAACTGTGTAAATTTCGTGTGATCAATCACGTACGGTTTTCGAAAATATGGATATCACGGAAACTATTTATAACAATAGGTTTAAAATTAGTTGATGTAGACGGAATAGCCATATTAGATGTTACCATCCGGATAGTAACGCCTATTGTGATCATCCTGAATAGCTACAATGGATTTTTCTTCTTTTTGATAAACAATTTATTTACTACTAATTCGTATGATTTTTACGTGATATTCATGTGAGAGTTCGCGTGATATTCACGTATGGTAAATGGTATAAAATTAATTGTTTATAGAAAAGAATGGTTTCTCTAAGTTAATTTTAGTGAAAATTTCACTAATTGATGTAGCGAATGTTATTTTAGAAAAAATTAGTCAAAAGTCACTAATTTGAAAGTGATAGCAATAACTAATTGCCATTCTAGTGATTAAACCACTATGAATTTAGTGTAATTAAGTTTCAATTGAATAGCTACATAATTTGCCTTATCGAGTAGTATTATAATTTAATCAAATAAAATAAAATTGTTTTATAAATTTGAACATCGTGCAAATCATTTTTAGATACCTAAGATTTTACATAAAATAAAGTAACATAAAATAAAATTAATTAGGAAAAACTGTAATAAATTCGTGTTAAATACAGAATTGCCTAATTTAAATTAAATTTCAAATTCATTAAAATTGATTAACTGCATTATCTTTCAACTATAAATATTGAGTTGAATATTTATAATATATATGTTTTATGTCAATTGATATACGTATTTACAGTAAAAATCAGTAATACTAAATTACAAAATGACATTTTAGAATTTGTAAGGGCAATTCGAAGTCGACATATGTAACAAATAACACGGCACAACGGTAAGTACTCGACTTCGCGTATACAAAGGTATACAGGTTCGATTCGCCACTCTGAGATCGATTTTTTTTAATCATGCGTACTTTACATAATGATATTAATAATGAAGTAGGTATATAAAATGATTTAATTCACAAATGCACAATTTATCGCGGTTAATATGGAAAACATGATTTCACTAATAAAGTAGTGGAAATTCACTAGTAAATCTGCAGTGGAAATACGCTCATTATTTGGTGTATATATACACTAAAATCAACAGTAAAACCAAGGGAAAATACCAGATACCTGGACAGATTTTGAACACGATAATAAATAAACCACGTTTTGCGAACTAATAAGTGACATTTTTACAAATTTTTAACTTTTATTATTGATTTGTTGTCTACATTGCTAATTTATGTAAAAAGAAATGCATTTTTACGCTTATAGATAATAAAAAAATTAGTTTGAAAATTTTTTAATGGACTCCTGGACGACCTATGCTGAACTAGGAGCAATACCGTCCCGTTAAAAAAATCCAGTTGAACATTCAGCTTGATATCTAGTCCGGACTCAGGTAGGTCAAGAGAAACCTCTTTTAGCAGCGCCATTTTAGGTCCATTTAGAACTAGTTGATATAATATTTTTTTTTATACAAGAAAAATGATCGATTTCTTCATTTGATCCTATTTTTATTAGTTGTCCTCCCTTCATCTATGCATTACTAATATCTATACAAAGTTTCATGTGAATTTATAGTACTAATAGTACTTACAGTTTTAGAGGAAACTTTAATTAAGGTTGCTCTATGGATACTCTCTAATCAGTAGAGAGATGAAACAAAAAATTGTTTTAAACACTTTAATAAACGTATTACAAGTACTTTAAAAATTTTTTCCTAATTTTTATTTGGTTTTAATATCCTACTTATTATTATTTTATTAAAATAAAACATTTTTTAAAATAATTTTTTTCAGTTCATTTCTATCGCTTCCTAAATTAACCCGCGAAAACAAGATTTTGCTTGCTTTGATAACAAACCTCTTTTAATTTTATACGATATCTTATAATAACTTTTATGTTTTTGAAAAGCTGAGAAATCAATGTATTAAAATCTAGTTTTTCAGTAATGGCTTAGACCACAATCTATATAAAAATCTTTCACTTCCTATCTCTCGAAGAACCTGTCTCATAAGGACTAATGTTAAATACCCGTAAATACCTCAACTTTAATTTACAATATTTTCAATTTTTATGCGGTAACTCGCCTAAAAGTTTATAAAATATTTTCAGTCAATCCATATATATTATTTCTACATAATTATTTTTTATCTTAGAAAGTCGGATTAACCCTAGAGCTACCTTAAGATAGTACCGATAACAGTTAGTAAAACAGAAAACTTCGTTTGGGTGATATCATCCATGGTATCACCAAATATGGGCACTGATACTACGGGTCAATTTTTTTTAATTACTCTCGAAAATCTACGACCTAAAAATATCCACCTAAATCAGCACTGGATATTCAGCCCCAAAATCCAGGAATATCCAACGAGATCTAACTACACAATCGCCTGATCCCTAAACCTAGAGACTCAAATTAACACATAATCGACTTATTCATCTACTTAATAGAATAAGTAATGCTAACGAACTGATTTTTTTTCTCATATTCATATGTTATAATAGTGTTTTACTGCTGTTCTAGTATAATGGTCCCAATTTTCAGTTTGTCCAGCTATCGGGTACTTGACCTTAATTTCACTAATATTTTTAGTGAATATTCACTATTCGACAGTAACCAAGTTATTACTTTGTGTAATAGTATATATACAGTATTATTAGTGAAATTCCACTCGAATAAATTTAGAGAATAGCACCTTGAAATAAAATATAATTTTACAGCTACAATAATAAATTGGTAAAAAATAAGTCGTGTATTTTAGGTGCAAAATATTATTTAATTTTCAAACCCTAATAACTTTTTAACAGCTGGATCATTTGACTTCTTAACCTCTTAAATTGAAGGAAACATTATTAACCTTTATTTCGGATTTTGAAAAAGTTTATGTTTTTCTTGGTTATCGAATTATGACGCATGAGACATCTGTGCAATTTTTCGCGTGCTTTGTAGAATAACAAAGACAGTTTAAACCCTGTTAAACACAGAGAGTAGAAGGTATAATAAGCGCAGTACAAGCGAATTGTGCTAATAAGCATATTCATGTTAATGATACGGCAAATTCTGCAAAATTCGCGCCATTTTGAAGCCGTCATTTTGAAAAATTGTTAAGACCCATATCGCTTTAAGAAAGTTGTACTACTTTACACATTTGAATTACTTAAAACATACTTTTTTGAGCCATCAATTTTTTTAGAAGTAATTTTCGTCAAAAATACTGTGAAATTCGACAGAAAGTCGCCATTTTGAAGTAGCCATTTTAAAAATTATTTAGAAATTGTACAGAATCTTTCAGATTGTACTCTAACAAACACTTGAAGACTCATAACTTTAACTATGACTTTATTTATTATTAGTTACTAGTTTCTTATTATGATGTTGAAAATTTCTATGAAAATGGCGCCATTTTAAAGACGCCATATTGACATTTTTTAAAACGCAACGTGTTATTCAAAAGAGTACATCAATACGAAGATTTTAAGCCATCAAACGTTTTTCTAGACTTCCTCAAATTTTGGTCCCAGTGGTGGCCCGGTTGTCGTGGAACGTCCCATATATATGTTACATTGACTACTTTGGAATCTTTATTTAGATTTACAGGATTAACAATAAAAGTTACATTAGAAAATCATTTACATAAAAGTAGAAATGCTAAATGCCCTGACTAATTAAAATCGGTACAGCGAGTTTGTAAAAAACAAACTATATTAATTGAAGGTATCTCTGTGACTGTACTTTCCCATTTTTATAAAATGGGACTCACATAATCACATCATTACCGAGGTACCACTGACAAAGAGTTTTTATCCAAAAATAGCACCTCTTAAACAAATTACGAACTTTTTAGTGCTTCAACGAAACTGTTGCAGATTTTTCAAAGTCTATTCTATTCTATATTATTTTTTCGATATTTTTGCACTTGAACAGCATTATTTTTTTTTCTTCTTTCACATTTCTAGAATACACAAGCCTCAGTGCGTATCGAGTATTCTGGAAGCGAGCACCGTTTGTGTCATCGGGTGAATTTGAATGATTTTCGCCGCGTGTCTTACTAACCTAGACTGAGCGATTTAATGGCATAGGCGTGGAATGAAATATGCAGACGCACGTGAGTAGACTTGACGAGGTCTTCTCTCCACGTGCTAATCCTGGAGTATCGATGAACACTGGCACACGGCGTGTGCTCAACATATTGTAATGATGGATACTGAGTGAGAGAAAGTTTCTCCATAATTTTCCGTTGCCTCGTCAGATATTATAATATGCAACGACGAGTGATAGAAAACAATTCAGAACCACATTAATTGTCTTCAAACCGAAAAATAAACCTTTTTGTATATATCTAATACACGATTGAAATAGTATTATATACCTTTTGAATATCTACCTAAATCTTTTGTAACCAAATGTAAAAATGTGTTATTTGTCAAGATTTGCGACTCTGTTACTATTAATTAGAACTTTATATGAAAATGAAACTTCTAATACTTAACACTTCAAATCAGTTATATGCTTGATATGCTTATGTATATAATGTATCTGCATAAAAAATTTCGACACTAAAGAATGTTTACTGTCAAGAAACAGTTTTCAAAAATGAAGTATACTTTCTCATGTATTAACCCTCCTGCACAAGAATTAGATAGGAAACCCATGTATTTTGGACGGCATAACTCGTCTTTACACGCAGAAGGGTTAAAGCTATATATGTTTTTGTAAATTAAGAGCTTCTAGTAATGAAGTAATTTTCCTTCCAACATTTTAGGTAGATTAATCAAGGCGCTTATAGGATTCTAGTGGATTATAGGTTTTCCATACATATATTTTAAATGCGGTGACATATTTGAACAAAAAACTTTTTTGTGATTAATTTTCATTTAAGGATAAGGATTATTTTAAAAATAATATCATCCTGTATACTTTAAACACATACCCGTGCGTTAATTGAAAAATATGGTTTCTCGCAGAATTAGTAAAACATATTGATACTTTACCAATTACAAGATTTATTTAAAGAAGAAAACATAATAATTGCACAGTAATACTTTCGGTATGCTTCAGTATGAACTTGGCTGTATGAAATTGATATATATATCCCTGCAATTCATTGTAAATACTAGCTATTCAAATTGAATCTTCGATCGCCATTTCATTTACTATGTATTCGAAACGAATGGCGTACGTGATCGGGAGAAAGATCAATAAAAATAGAATCGATTTCAAAAGGTAAAAAAGAAACTGCACACGAATGGCAAAGGAGGCGGTAGCCTCTCGTCTTATTCACCTTCTTAAAACACGAGGCAAGAGCAGCGCCGTTTCCCACACCTGTGCGGTAGTACGTGTGTCGCGTCGCCCGCGCCGGTCGCACGTGCGCGATAAAAAAGACATTGGCAAGTATGTGCTGTGCGCGCGCGCTGTGCCAGCGGAACCGGCGCTCCTAGCATCAGCTAGACTCTGACCCACTGACCTGATGCTCATGCCAACTTGCCAATGTAAAAATATTTGTTTCAAAGATGCGCGCCTTGTATGCTTCCTACTTATACCTTCCCCTTGATCCGTACAAAAATTATCGCATTGTTTCCCCCCTGCCTGCAGATATTTCAGACTTTTTCACTTGCCTTGAAATAGCGTGCGAACTTTTACAATTTGGCCCAGGCTCGATCGGCATACTTTTAATAGGTCACCGAGTTCGAAGGATGGATAAGTATAGTTTGGTTGTCTAATCAAAGATTCACGGCTGCGTAAGGTTGTAACATCGTTATTAATCGTAACACTAACAAAATTAAACATAAAAGTAGACGATTGTAAGCAACGAGTCAAAAGACCGCTAGGCTGTAAACGATTAAGTTACTTATTTGAATTGCAATGAAAAAAAAATATTTTTAAAATTTATAGTTTTTTTTATCAAAGATTTAAACGGATTTAAATGATGTTTCTTCAGTTTCATATTTTGAAATTTCTGCAGTCTATAAAAATTAACGAGTGAGTGTGTCAGTTACAGTGCTCTTGAAATAAACGACTTGGAGAATTTAGCCTGTATTATAAATTATAAAAAAAAGGTTCCAACACAAAAACGTGAATTTCTAAGATTCGTCTTTAATTCTATTTTCATGACTTTAGAGCTCCCTAAAAAGAAAAGTATACACCAAAGACTTTGAGAGACAAGTAGTTCTTAGCTCTTATGATGCTACGATGACCTTAAATTTTAAAGTCGAAGATCTCGTATGGTGGAAATCACATTTATTATCTCTAGAAATAATTCTATTAAAAATCTAGAATTTTCCATGGAAGTTTATTCAGACGCATCACTGACAGGTTGGGGGCCGTCTGTAAGACAGGCAGGTGTAATAGGTCTTATTGAGACCAAATACTTCACTTAGACGATAATATTTTCTTATATATACAATATATTTTCAAAAATACGATTGTATTATTGAACGAACTAATACCAAATAAAGTTCGATTAAAATTGTATCACCCCTTTCCTTTACCTACTTTGAAAATGTGGCGATACTGGCATGGAGTGGGGGGACTACGTTTGATCTCTTCGGAAGAGACACTTACACAATTTTAATCGAACTTTAATTGGTAAGTTCGTTCAATTATACAACAAGGTAAGTTCAAAATCGCCAAGATATTGTTGGCGATAGAATGTTCTACGGGTAGAAAAAATTGGTCAATTTTCTACCAGAGACAAAACAACTATTTCTATAATAAATTGATTTAAATTATCATTTTCTCATGTAGTGAGACACTTTACAGTCTACAAATCTAAGATAGGTTTATGGAATCAATGAAAAGCAAGATTGAAATGTACGTAAAATTCAACACATGATTTACTAACTAGAAAGAAATACAGTATTCATCTTTGCATCGTAATTTAAAATTCGCATAACTTTCTAGTTAATCATTTGTGTAATGCTTGTAAGAAAATTTTCTTAGTCCATTTATAAAAACTTGAATTATCCTATTAAAGCACATTATACGCGAATCTACAACAAGCTTAGCTTCATTAAAATTTGGTTTGACTTAATTTATGCCTAAATTTTGGTATGCCTAATATTTGATACCTTAGTATGTGCATAGATTTAATTATTTGGAGTAAAATTCACTCACCTCAGAATCAAGTTTCATTTTATATAAGTGAATTTTTCTTCTAAAGGAGCAAAACCCTTAAACTTTATAGTAATTAAGTATGTTTGTTGATGATAAAACTATTATGTACAGTCGAAATTGAAATCCTTTTTTGTCTCTCTAAATTTAAAAATTTTTTAAAATTCTTCTGTAATTTTTTTTTGTTAATTAAGCTTGTTGTAGTGTCCAAACAATATAGCATCCTAGTAGTAGACTAGAGTCGTTCACTTACCATTTTTATTTTCAAGGGTGGTGGCTGCAGATGGTCGCGACAAGCAAAGAAGCAGCCCCAACACGAATAGACATTTTAAAAATGGCATCCGATCCTTTGACATAGTCTAAAAGTAAAAGGAAAAAATAAGCGTGTTAATTAGTCGGTTAAAAAAAGCGCGTAAAAAAAGTCATTCAGGATCACAAAGTGTGGCCTATCCACGATTTGCGGTGTTAAAGGTGCCACGAATCGCTCAACGAAGCATAACAATGCGTGAGAGAGGCAATTATACGGGGTTCGTCACGCTCTTAGTATTAAGATTAAACAGCACATTTTGCTTTTTGTATTTCTTTTTTCCTCGCTCTCACTCTCTCTCTTATTCTGTCCCTGGATCTTGACCATGTCGTGGTTTTACCTATACAATTAAGTTGCCTCGAGCGAATCATAAGCAACGAAGATTGGCAAGGAGAAGATGACCAACGGTTACTATTCACGTAAGTCAATTAATTTCCTTTATACAGAGATGAATCCTATTTAATTTAGCACAAGATCGATATCCAAAAGAACATAGCCGAATAAGCATGTAAAATTGGGCTTCACATAAACAGTATATTTTAATTATGCCGTATTAAACGTACTATCGAAAAATTCTACCAAAAAAATTTCCGCCCTAAGGTCGATTTACATGTGACATACAGCATAAAGCGAGATTATTTGATTTTTTCTCTCAGTCCTACCGTCGCTTCGGACTTACAAAATATTTCAATATTACTTTTTGAAAAATTTTGTACAAATGATTATAAAATTTTTTAAAATAATTTACCCAAAACATTTTTAGTAATATATTTTAAAAATGTTTCAAAATGATATTAGAAATGTTTTGAAATATATAAATCTTAGGATTATATAAAAATTATTCCCTTATTTTAGATATAAAAATGTACCACCAGGAATTTTTTCAAAGCCCGAAATATCGCTAATCCTGGGAAAAAATCCAAAAATCGAGTTTTACACAGTATGTCACATGTAAATGGGCCTTTAGGGGTAAAAACTTTTTTGGAGTACTTTTCTCTAGCGCCTTTCGAACGGCATACTTAAAGGGTTACTGTGTAGGTGAGGACCATTTGCACATGCTTATTCGATTATAGCCTTTCGTTACGGGTTGTTTGCCGCTAGTGCCCCGGGGAGTAAGAAACAATCATCGTCGTCGGGAGTCAATTGCACTTGGATAAATAAAAGAGGCTTGGATCAATTAGTGCCGAACGCGGATCGATTGGATTTTTAATGCAGACTTAGCGCGAAGCAGAAGCACGATTCCGAGCTGCAGAAGGCACGTCGAGGAGCAATGGTGTAAATGGAGCTCGTCGTCGTACTTTCAGGGAGAAAACCATTCTAAAGTGACTCTCGCGAACAGTGGGTAAACTAGTTTTTCTTACAAGGACTTCCTTTTCCACATGAACGACTGACCACGTTTGATTCTACGTGACATGTAAGAAGGTCTCTTACTTCCCGAGTGTCCGCGCTAAACTTTTTTCCCGACGCGTTTCCTGCCAAATTAGCAAACGCTTCAAATGTATATTAACCTTCATTTATAAAACGACAATTCATTCGTTTGACAATTTTCCCACAGTTATTCTTTTTTACACGTGCAATTAAATCAAATGCATTAATTGGTTCTTCGAGGATTGTCAATTTTATTAATACCTTTTTTCATAAAAGAAAGTAGAAGAACGATAACGTCGATATACTTGTACAATTATTTTTAGAGGCACCAATAAAAAAAAAATTTCTATGCATTCTAACAATTATATTAACAAACAATTCCTGCTATATATTCATTTAAAGACAAGTACTCTGCGTATCCGCAATTTTGCGAACAACTTAAAAATCTACGTAAACATTGAACATTAATATGATGAAGTTGATTGTATGATTACAATGGCAATGAATCATTGAAATATACTTCAGATTAGACTATTATCGATACGTCGGATCGAATAAATTAATTGCATCAGTCGGTCAGTCACGGCACGCGCTCTAATGATAATGTATATGCTCACGAAAAGGCTCGAGTATGCGGATTTAAGCGACTGCATCGTAGCCAGCAACATTTAGACAATCGAATGAAGGATGCATATCGGTGGTTATCAAGCGCCCAGTCGGACCGCACGCAAGCCGTTGCACATAATACATATATGCATACAGCCGAGGCGCACGACACACGAGCGCATGCATAAAGCCACTCGCGGCGAGTCGCGTGCATAAATAGCTGCAGCAGTGAAAACAGAAAGGAGAAAACGGCACATAATTCAATGCGGCGGGATATGCGCTAGGTTCTCTCGGTGGCGGCGCGCAAGCTCCTCGGGCCGTTGGTGCAGCCCGAGGTGCAGCCTCGGAAGTCGCGTTATGGACTGCCTCGGCGGCTCTATAGACGCGTCGCGAGAGGAAGAAAGTTCTCCTTATTCGGCCAACTGCTAGTTTGTCCGTGGTTCTCGCGCGACTCGCGGCCGAGCGGCTCTAATATGCGAGCTAATATGTGTATACGCGCCGAGCGCGCAGTCCTGAAATTGCGTTCCTTGCACGATGACACTGCAGTACATCTGTGTATTGTTATGCAGGACGTGCGCGATCCGGCGCGAGTCGCGCATCAGACCTATTGGGCAAACAGCTCGCCGTCCCTGGGCCGTGCGCTCCCAGAAGCGTCTCTTGCTCGACTTAACTCGCAGCTCTGGGTAAATAGATTCCTTGCGGACACTCGGGGACCTCTCTTGCTGCCCGACGAAGTTTCCTGGAAATTATTTCTCCGCAGCTTAGTTTTTTTAGCTTATGGTGCAAATGAGATCATTCGATGCGAAATGCACTGTTACACCGGTGTTGGACCAACTAACCTTTCCATAAACTGTATCATTAGCACTTTTTCTTTTGTAATATTGCTGCATTATTTAAAAAATAAACGAGATTTACACTTGTTACGATTGATCGCTTTAATGCGGTCATTACGCATAATTTTGTACAAACAATGAAAGCTAATAATAATCAATAATCTTACGGAAATTTGTAATTAATAAAAAACAAGCATTTTTATATATTTGAAGCCCTTTGAAATGCACTATAGAGCAATGACTCCAGCGTCAAATGAGAATAGTATATAGATTGTAACTTTCATTTTGATTTATAAAACGAAATATGTATAATGCCATTCGTCTATGAAACTAATTATTTTACTTAATATTCGTCGAAAATTATATTTCGATATTTAGGAATATAATAAATCAAATTTACCGATTAATTTTAAGGAGTAAAGAAACGTTGAGATATTGAAAACAATTAAGAGTACTGAACTAATAACTTTTGATCTTGATTAAGAGGACGTCGGAATATTCTGTTTTATCGATAGTTACCAATGCTGTTAAAGACTGGTTTTTTGCTTGTCAGAAAATAATGCAATATTTTCTATGAGAAAAAATAGTTATCTCCAATTCTAATCGTAATAAAGATCATTTCGTAAAGATTCACCACTTCAAGAGAAACCTCTTTTTTAGCAGCGCCATCTAGTTAATAGAATAGTTTTTTTTATACGAGAAAAATGATAGATTTCTTCATTTGATTCTATTTTCATTAGTTGTCCTCCCTTCCTCTATGCATTACTAATATCTATGCAAAGTTTCATATGAATTTATAGTACTAATAGTACTTACAGTTTTAGAGGAAACTTTAATTAAGGTTGCTCTATGGATACTCTCTAATCAGTAGAGAGATGAAACAAAAAATTGTTAATATATAAATATATATATGATATTGTTTTCTAATTCACATTTACGAAATTTCAATAGATTAAAGAGTTTAAGTTTTTTGTCCCTATGACAAAGAAACACCAAAGACACAGTAACTGGAGGATCTACAGTGACTAATTCTCTTATCTACGCGACCGTTCATCTGTAAAATGTGCTTCGCGTAAAGTAAAATAAAAAGTAGGGTAGCGAGGCCAGGCACGTACCTCAATACAAGCCAATACAAAACTCTCTGTGAATTGTGGGTGCAGTTTTATGAAACTGGAATTATTACATAATATTTTTATCACAATCCAAGTACTGACAGAGTTTTTTCCAAAAATTTTTCTCTATCTTTATATACTTCGTTAAATGCAAGAACTGACAAGATGGGAATCTTTGCGGTTATTATGGCGCATCCTCTTAATCCGCAGTAGTAGATGCAGCGCTATACGCATACGCGCACCAAATACTCAGGATCTTCCTATGCTTGATAAGAACACGTATGCTTTCAAGACCGGTTTATTAATTTCTTAAGCTTTCTTCCGCAAAAAGAATTATCATTATTTGTTTAAGGATAATTCCTAAAAAGGGATTATATAAAATATAAATATAATCCCTTTTTAGACAAGACTATCAAAAAATTATTATTTTTTATCATAAATTATCATACGCTGTCACGTATTATCCTTGTTTAAAAAAATTCAATTTTCTTTTTACTAATTACAAAAAGTTAAAGTTTACGATGCTTTTATGCCTTTATTTAGTGCTATCTCACGGATGGAACACTCAAAGTGGGGAATTAAGTTTTAATATTCGAAGCTTTGTATATTTTAATTTTAAACCTATAGGATTTTTAAACAATAATCATAAATGATAAAGTATGTTATTTTTTTATAAAAAGTGATAAGTTTTTCAAATTCCTATACTAATTACCATAAATCATCACTTTTTATCAAAAATAATTTCTAACAGGATAGTAGCGCCACTTTTACAATTACGAAGTATAGTTTTGATTCGGCAGTCCATACCTACTCGCATCTATAAAACATAAACAATGTGGGACACTGTAATCGGTCAGTCTTCATTTTAAGATATTATATATAGCAATACGTTATTACATAGATGATATGGAGTTTATCTTTTTTAAGGAAAAATCTCTTGCTATTGAATTTTTGAAGCTGGAAGCTGTTGCAATTTTTATAGTACTAAATAAAGGAATCTCGAATGAATTTATATAAAGTATTAAACATTTTCTCAAGAAAACTTCAGAGTACAAATGATTAATACGAATGTTAATTTGTTTTTTTAATTCATTCATGAATTAAATTAAATAGAATGAGTAGATATAATTAGAATTTGAAATTTTATCGACATTTGAGAATACAATAATTAAAGTCAGCATTAATTTAGGGTTTAAACGAATTATTTCTGTCGCTTTAGAGTTGGTAAAAAATTTATAATTTCCCCAATTTAAACAATTTTTCACGCTTTCATTTATCGTTTTACATATTTGGAATATCTCCAAACGGTAAAACAGAAGTTTATAAGACATAAATTTTTTGAAATATAAGTATTTAAAAAAATTTAATCCAATACAATTAAAAACCGCTCAATTTAGTCCAAGCGACTGCGAGTAAAGAACTGCTTCTGACTGTAAAGAAAGTTGAATATTATAATCACTGATTTGCCTGTCTTTTGTTAATTTGTATGCGCTAAGTATAACTCAGATACATCGGAAAATGTTGCTGGGACGCATGTGAATTCGCTCGTATATCCTCGCAAAAGAGCGATGATGAAATTATATGGGGCGAAGACAGCGGTGTAGTGCACTTTCACCAGCTTTACGTCTGACAAACATATAGCACGATCCTGATTAGTGACAGTGTTACTTCAGTCATCTAAATTTACTTTCGCTTCTAGTAACGCTTTGATATTCAGCTACACTTTGCAGTTCGTTTCAAACCCCCCATTAATCTTCTATATACATATTTAATACTTTTTCACTTAATTTCATTGCAGGCTTATAATTGCTAGACTTTCTATTAATTTGAATCTTTAGAAAATCAGTATTAATTTTGAATCCAGGCTATTACCGAGACCGCAATCTTTTTAAGCACTGTCGAAAGTATCCTTTTATTCGTGCAATTGATTTCCGCTGCGGTTTCATCATGATCAAATACCATACACAAGACTGCACAATGAAATGCTCGAGGAAATTCAAGTTCCAATGGAATGCGCAGAGGCGGAAAATGAACAAGGCGAGGAGGTAAAAAGTGTCCTTTAATATAGCGAAAATGCGGGGATAGAGAGGAGCGGAGAAAAGAAACGAGAGAGAGCGAGAGAGCGAGAGAGAGAGAGAGAGAGAGAGAGAGAGAGGCAAAGAGAGACGTGATAACGGTAGACGACGCTCGAGGCGCACGTTATTCGCTGCGCGCAACGCGTTCTCGGAGCAATACATCGCGAGCGCGCGCGCGCGACCAACGAAAGAGAATCACTAACGAGTTAACGTCTCCTCGCTTCTTTTCTCTTCTCGCCCAGTCGTGAAACTCTTGCTTACTGCGCGCGATACATTCTTTGCTCTCCTCTCTCTGCAGGTTCCTTCCCGCAATTCTCTCTCCTTCCTCTGCGCACCGAAGCCGCAACCTCTCGCAGTTCAAAGAGAATATATATATAGATATATACAAGGGTCGGAAAACCCCTGCGAGGCATTTGTCGCCCGAATTAACAATGTGGCGCCCATTAACTTTTTCTCTCAAGGATTCTACACCCATCCCGTTATTCACTCTGTATTAGTCTCTCGTTCGAATTAGGCAATATTCTTGTCGCGCTAATTATTCTATTGTTGATTCCATTAAAAAAGTCAAATTCCCCAGGCATATATATATTACATTATATTGTTGGTTATCATGTCGATTAGATCAATTCAAATGGAAATGAAAATAAAGTTAGAACTCTGTAATACTCTTTACGTACGACTTTCCCTTAACTTTGCAAAGAATCACCAAAATTTTGCAATCGCATCATAATTTCGATTATAAATAAGTGTAAGTCAAAATGGTGCCTGCATTGTACAACTTGGACACGGTGCTCTCTCTCTCTCACTCTCTCTCACTCTCTCTCTCTCTCTCTTTCATTACTATTGGTTTTCCCGGCGTGGTCCCGAGACCGAGGCCAAGGCTCGATTCAAGGTCAACGGCTCTAGGGCGAAAAGCTTGGCTGTCGCGCGGCAAGAA
Organism: Megastigmus dorsalis; assembly: GCA_900490025.1. Taxonomy (NCBI): domain Eukaryota; kingdom Metazoa; phylum Arthropoda; class Insecta; order Hymenoptera; family Megastigmidae; genus Megastigmus; species Megastigmus dorsalis. Next base: position 17,756 of record UELU01139010.1, read on the forward strand.
CCGGGCGAGTATATACCTATATATAACGAGCGATGAAAAATCGTAGAGCGATCGATTCGTAGGCGCTCGGCACACACACGGCAAGTTAGCTTTTTGGCGGTCCGGTCACGCGCAGCAGCAGCGGTATATACACGAAGGAAAAGAGGAACGGCGCGGTGCCGGTCGATCAGGTGCGGACACGGAGAAAGTAGAAGGTGCACACCACGCGCTCTTTCAGCGATCCTGCGCGATCGAGATGTGCGTTCGCTAGCAATTGATATTGCGCTCGCAGGGAGTCCGCGAGGTCACGAAATCGACCATTACGCGTCTACCGCACGCGGCATTCCCACTATGTATGTATGTGTGTGCGTGTGTATGTGCGTGTGTTAAGCCTGCGCAGCCCCTCGGTCTTCCTAATTCGCTTTTCTTCGCCTCGTTGCTCATTCGCCTGCTCGAGCCTCTTTTTTGCTCTTAGGCTCCCCTTGCCCGGTCGCCCGGTCGAAAATCTTTGTTATCCCTAATTGTTTCGATCGGCCCGGCATGGCATCTCGGACACCTCGACGTCTCCTATATCCGAGGTTCGCTCGCCCGAGACCTTTCCCGTTGCTCCGCTGCTACAGATGCAGCTCTCATTCTCGACTATACTCGCACATTTTCAGTCTATTAGGGGGACCTATTTCGAACTATTATACTATTTAGTTTTAAATATAGTAATAATTATGTCGTAGAAGGAAGCATTCGAGATTACAGAAAAAATGTTGTTACTGTGAAAAGTAAACTGGACGGAATACCAACCAATTTCACGTCATTTAATTGTTTAAAATAAAATTATTTACGGAAATAAAGTAAGCCTTCACATGATTGATACATATATATATACGATACATATGGAACGAAAAATTACTTCGCTTGATAAATTTTCAAAGTAGCATGAAATAGTCTGCAGATAAAGTGAAAGTGTTATAGAAACCTTTCTGATCTAGTTCAATCTTGATATTTAATAAATTTAACGAGTGCACAACTATAATTTCATTCATTTGACTTGTATTAATTATATACTAGCTGCAATTCGTATTATCAATTAATTGTATCTTAAAGTTAACAATTTTGTGATGTAATGCTTTCATTTTATAAAATATTTTTGTATTCTTCGCCATCTTATTGAAAGTGTGCGGAAAGTGTTGTTTAATATTTCCTTGAAACTTTGCTTGATGGCAGATAATTTATAAACGCAGGGCATCTGTATTCGGGATTTGCATAGTTTTAATTATTTATGTATCCAGTATCGATCATTTACTTATGATCCTGTAAAATGTAAGGCATGAAATTTGGATTTACAATTGATTTTAATACGCCCTTAAATGTATCATTTTGATTTACATTAGCAATTTTGATTAATAAAAGATATTCACCATTAATTCTTTGTGTTTCTATTTATACTGTATCGTATTGTTTCCTCTTAATGAAAACTCTGTAATAGTTGCAAAAATAAGTATTGAGATAACATTGTAGAAGTATGTTTTGCACATCATGAAGTCTAGGCTCGCACTAATGCTTGTTCGGTTGATTGTGTTTGCTTTAGTTCTTTTATGTACCCTGTAAGAAATTTTCAGTAGTTTATAGCCATTTGTATAGCCAATTTTGGACGAAATGGCAGGCTTATTCCAGAGAATCTGGCCAGAAACCCCAGCGGCGAGATTTTTTTACAGGAAACTGGCTAGAAAGTACTGAATTTTCATAATCTCATAATAGCTTATTTTAACAAAGCTTTTTTTATTCTACTCTATATACTATATAGTTGAAATAACTTAATAAATTTATGAACATTCATAAAATTTAATCTTCTGATCTGGCATACTATTTATTTTGGATTTTGTTCCAATTTTTTTAATTAAATAGTACATCACGTTATCGTGATGAGAAATCAACAGTAGAGCAAGACAAATGGTTGTTAGTTTTTTGAGACGAGGGTTAAATATTATATATACATGCTACGCATCACGGCTATAATGCTATATAATAATATACATAAGTATATCGGTGGGCCATTCCACATCAACGGTAAAATTACAAATTTAGAAGTCAATGAAATATTTGAATTTTTTGCAGTGGCCTCAGATCTGAACCCTTTAATTTTTAGCTAGCATAAATTTTTTGCAAGCAGTGGTAACCATTTGCAATTATTTTACAAAGTTTCATCAATTGCCAAATTTTTTATTTTTCCGTGAATGTGGAAGTTCTCTATGTGCATACACAAATATCGCAATAATCGCTTTCATCTGTCTGTATCATGTTACTACTTAAGGAAGTTCATTTAGGTTTAGAATTAACAAACGGATTTTGATGAAATTATAAATATCAGTTTAATATTATATATTAAACAACGTGTTAAATTTTTAAGTTGTTTAGTACCCTTACTAGTGAGATATTAATAAAATAAATTTTTACAATTTAACAGTGAGTCTTATGTAGAGTTGCATTCTTTTAGACTTTTAACTTGGATAGTTAACAACGAACGATTTACTAAACAACTTTAACACACAGTAAAAGAATATTTACGGAATATTTTGAGAGTGTAAAATAGCTAAGTTGAACAGAAAAACCTCCATTATCTAAGATAGTGACAATGTCGCATTTTTTAATAATATAATATAATATAATATATGACTGTATAATGATCTGATAAAATAACTTAGAAAATATTAACTAAGCTAATCAATAACTAAACAATAATAAAATCTAAGAAAGTCTGCTGCAACTTTGTCTTGACTTCCAACGTACCTGATGAACCTCCTAAAGGACGTACGACAGTAATTTCGAAAATGTTAAAGAATTCTGAAAGTTCTAGTATAAAAAAACTATTCCATGATTTCTTCAGATTTATTTACCGTTCCCTTGATAAGAAAATCAAAGTGAAATAAAAGAAGTTTAACACGTACTATGATGGGGCGCACAGGTTTCATTCAGAAAATAGTCACTTATTAAATGTAGGAGGACGTAGGTATAAGTCATGGGTTGGTGGGTAAAACACTTGCCTGCCATTATAAAGTACTTAGGATTAAAAAAAAAGCTTCCCAAGTGGTCGCGGGTTCGGTTTTTCGGTGGCGGGAAAAGAACCCTTCCTTGACTGCACTATCAAACAAAAAATTTCACTGATCACAAAAATTAATAAAAAAAGTTCTACTAGGCGATACATATGAATTGTGGCACATCGGGTCTCGGTCTGGAGGAATCCACGGCCAAGAAAGAAGAAAGAAAGAAAAAAGAAAACCGCGAAGGGATCATCGGGATCGTTAATTACCTTGTCTAATAACCGTCTTAATTAACCGTTGGCGCGAAAGAAATTTCCGATTTCGAAAACACGTCTCACTGGGCATACTCTAACCTCTAACCTTGGTAAACTCTATATTTTACCGCTAGTAGGCGTCTCGTAAAGTCAACTCGCAAGTGGTTGAAATTACTGACGATTACTATAGAAGAGAGTTTTACATCTTTACGTACAAATAGAACTGCGATCTGGATGATGCGTTATTATGTTGCGATATATGCAAATAAGTATTGCGATGTATATGAATTATATTAGGCTTACCTGAATTCAATTAAGAAAAAGTGTGACTACAGACTGCGAACAGTTAAATTTAGTCAAACCGATAGATCAATAAGTAAAAATTTTCCCGGAAACTTTATAAAGAAGTAAAATAAGAATGTTAATTAACATTGCAAGAGACCAAGTATTTAGTCTTCTTTGATAAAAAGCGTAGCCATCGGCATTCGCGGATCGTAATGGGCTTTTTATGAAACGATATAGAGTAATATTTTGGATATTCAATATCTTACACAAACCAAATTCTTTATCATATTTTGAACTTACAATCTTATGCTTAGATGTTTTATCTAAATTTGGAATTTTAACTGAAATAAACCCATTTACTACTAGGAAAGTCCATGTATCGATGTTATTGCCAAAGGACCCGATTTAAGGCCCATTTTAACAAAATATATGACGATTAATAGTTAGCTTTAAACTTCGCGTATTTGATATGCAAGATAATGAATATAACATCTAAAAAAAACTATTTGCATAAGAGCCTATACTAAATTTTTTAATTTCTCAATTTTTTTTCTCGTTTTTTATGTCGGTAATCTCCGAATTAGCATTCTGCATATACATAGTTACGTGTAAAGTTTGTTATTATGAATTTTTTCAACTGATTCACTAGTTTTATGAGAATTTGGAGATGCCACCTTAAATTGCAAATTTTTTTTTTGTGTAAAAAGAAACTCGTCATAAATCTTCATTATGAAAGTAGAAAGTCATAGCAGTTATAACAGAAGTCAGTAGTTACCATTTTTAAAATTCAGAGAAAACCTTTTGGACAAAGACTTATTCAAATTCATGTGTCAAAAAGGCTCATTTGGAAATTTTAGAGCTATCGATAAAAAGTGATTGATTCTCAACTTTGATCTTAAACCATTACGTTTTCACTAAAAGCAACAGAGTACTGTTAATTCTGAGTATGAAAACTGCATTTCATTCAGCATAGAACAAAAAGACATATACTATTAAGTTAAATTATTGTGTTTATTTGAGAGTAGTTACAGAAAGTGACTACTCTTTAAATCTTATCTTTAACCATTATTTTACCACCTAAATTCATCCCTTCTATGTATAAGTATAAAAATAAAATGTGAAAAGTAGTCACTTTCTATTATTATTATTATTATTATTATTGCTAGTTCTAAAATACACATGTTAACCTTTTTGATACAAATTAATTCAAAATAATATTTTTATTTGGGCTTGGTATTACACATTTTTTCTTATTCTATGCTAATTAAAATACAGTTTTTATACTTATAAAACTAAAATTAATGCTTTTGGCGAATTAACACGATTTATTAAAAATAATATTTCTATTTGGGCTTAACAACACTAAGGTGAATGTCCCAATTTCTACTCACGTCCCTATTTCTACTCATTTAGTCTTTTTTATGTTATTAAAAATATCAAACGTATTTCTAAATCATTCAAATATTTGCAGACATATTTAATCAATTAAAAAGAACTAATTATAAGATTATGAAGTAAATACAACACCTATTACAAAAGCAAGACTATGTGAGTAGAAATAGGGCTTAAGTGAGTAGAAATTGGGACATTCACCTTACTTACTATTAAATTGTTGTATATACTTATATTTTTTTCTGCTTCTAAGCTCTAACTTTATAATCTCATATAATATAAGATATAACACTAGTGTATTATATAGACTTATATAATAATTAACAATCAATTTTTGTCTGGTTTTTCTAGATACCTTTTAAGTAAAAATCCGAAAACTATATTACGGTTACTGGTAGAACTTTACTTTTTGGTTATCGCAGCCTTGTTTCAAAATCACGTGAAAATTTGATATTTCACCACATGCGTCACCTGCTTCTTTAAATGAAGCATATTGATTTTCAATGAAGCAGAATCATGACTGATGATTTTTAAAGAAAATATAAGGTGAATGTCCCAATTTCTACTCACTTAAGCCCTATTTCTACTCACATAGTCTTGCTTCTGTAATAGGTGTTGTATTCACAAACACTTTTTACAAATTACTACGGAATTCCTTGAAAAATGTGCATAAAACTGCTTTATGTATGAAACATTGTATTTTGGCCGCCATTTTTAATCCGCCGAATGAAATTTCAAACAAATTCCGAATAGGTTCGAAAGAGTCGTTATCTATAAAACGTTTTATTGCGAATACAGCAGTCAGAGAATATTTTTCCGACCTCAACAATAAGATTTTTTAAAAAAAAAAACTTAAAAAATGAGTCAGTTTTTTTTTTTTTTGAAAAATGGGCTTTACCGGGCCTAATTGTATTCTAGGTCAAATCTGATGCAACCATTCGAAAACTGAGATTCTGAGGAATCGATGCAACGCTATGTAACATTTTTTCTGTGATTTTTTCATAAAAAGTTATGCAGTCAAATATCAACTTGAATTTTTTGACATTTGGTACGAAAAGGGTTAACACAGTGTCCTGGAAAAAACTATTTATATTATTTAATCATTTTCTGTGTTAATCTTTTGAATAATAATCAAAAGATTGTTTTGATTTTATTGATCGATAAAGATATGAACCTACAGTAAGAGTTAAACGCGAAGATTTAATGTATAATCCTAACCTTTGCATTAAGAATAAATAAATGCTAGAATCTCTACTTCAGCTGCATTCTGGTAAACAACAATGTTAACGTTTTGTTCCCCTGTGATCAGTTTCCTTTAGATTAGCAGTTTACCGTGTGCCGCAGAATTAAGTTTACTTGATCTATAAGCGCGGTGTTCGTGGTACTACATATACTATACTTCGTGCCCAGCTACACGACAAGATTTCACTATAATAATGCTAAAGCGATTGCATGCGTCCATAATCGGTACGAAAAATAAAGTGTAGGCAAATAAAATTAATGGGCTGGAATTTAGAAACTTGTTCAAACACAGTTTAATTCTATGCGGCGCAGCGTCGGGAATGTCGAGCAGACTCTATCCTCAAGTGTATATAATGCATATAAATTAATGCAGTTTTCTCTGCCGATCAAAGTCGCTCGGTGCATTAACTTACTCGGAACAAGACTTCGCCATACAATGTCAACAGGCGTATTATCGCCAGTTCAAGGTATATAATTGGCCAGTAAAAGTGGCTAGAGTTGAAAAAAAAAATGGTATAGGAAGGAAAAGTTGGTGCACATCAGAAAGTGAAACAGAATAATTGTTTTAAATGAGATTTAAACGCGTTATTATAAATCTCGTAGAGTTGCTGCTTTACCGCAGAGCTTATTTAGGAAGGAAAATATAATTGGCGATTCGCCGAAAGATTGCCGCGGATTGCCAAGAAAAGCATACACACACTTTTTGCGAATTCTATTATACTGCGAACTTATTATATAGAGAATGTATCAATTGACTATGTATTACTTGGTTGATCGGCCGCCGACAAAGTGTTTTAATTTAAATTTATATTCAATTGTTCTTGAATATATATATACATGTGTGTCTGTGTGTGTGTGTGTGTGTGTGTTTGTGTGTAGAATATACATTTTCTCTCCGCACAACTGCGCGGTCCCCAACTAATTACTCAATTTGCACTGCGCACCCAAGCGAGTTTCTACACTCAGCTGTCCTTATGCAGTGCAGCGAGGAAAGCAAGCCGCGTGCGCTGCAGGCGAGGGCCTAAAAATTCCTGCGCACTTAATGCAGCGCGAGCGAATTGGAGAGCGGCTCGCGTCGACTATAGCGATTAATAGGCAAGGTAGTCCGCACGCTGCATACGTATAAATACGCACAGAATTGACGGATGGGAGCCAGGGCAGGAATCTGTCCTCGCATCGTATAGCGACTTTTCGAAAGTACAATCCTCGCATAAATTAGGGTAATCGCGGACCGGCGAGACAGCCTGGCCCCACCGGCCCCCAGCACCCAGTGGAAGATCGCGATTATATATAGCTCGGCTCGTTCGGAAGCTGCGCGCTCTCCTCCGCCGCAGGTGGCGAGCGATTCACAGGCTCATCGGGCGCAGAAAAAGTCCGATCGGGCGAGAGGATCTCGGCGGCCCAAGTAACTCGCGGGCATCGACAAATTGGCGCGCTCGCGGGGAATGCTGTGATTCGATAAGCCATCGTAGGACTGCTCTCTCGTGCAGCCCACAGTCGCTCCTATCCCGAATTCCTCGCGTTCCTCCGAGGCTGCGCGCGATTAGCCGCGAGGAGGGGCCGCTGCTACTCGTATATGTATACACGGCAAGCCTCGCGGAATGCGGTTTTTGCGCCGCCAAACACACACACACGCGCACACACGCGCGCAATCACGAATTGACGAATATTTTATTGCCGGATTTAGCATCTCGCCGGACGCCGCCGTGTCTGGACCCAGGATTTTCCCGACTCGCTGCTGTCCGCGGGCTCGATCGCTCGACGGTTTTGGTATATAGACGGTTCTGCTGTATAGATGCTCGGATTAAGGCATTTTTCGTTCCCTCATACATTTTAACAATTGAGTGCGTTAAGTAGCTCTTTTATACTCGCATCGCATTCTTCTTGCGTTAAGCCACCTTCTATGTCTCTATGCTGTTTAATGAATCTGCGTTGAAACGTCCAAATTAACATAGTAAGCTGGAATTTAAACAAATCTATAGCTATAAACTTTAAAATGGCTTTATCCTATAAGCTTCCTTATACGAAAACTACATGTATATGTATATCTTGATCGTTGCGAGCCAGCAAATTAAGAATAATAGGTACAAGAACTGCGAGTGAAAGTTGCAGGAAGCTCAAAATCGCAAACTTGGTGCAAAAGTTATTATACTAATTTTTTCCTCTTACCTACACTGAAAGTGCCACATTCTCTCCCTGCGCCCTGGAAGGAAATACGAAGGCAAAAAGTATTCTTTAATTGATTTTCAGGTCTCTCGTTTTTCCTACATTATTTTAAGCGTAGTGCAGTTCAAACATACTGCTAAATTTTTATTTAAATTGTAGCGTTTCGGGTATTTCTATCCTACTCCCCTCTTGAGGCTGCGCTCATTTATTAGCTTAACAATCTTTGTCACATAGTAATAATAATTGTTTTTCAATTTTTTTTCTTCAATATTTAATTTTCTTTTATTAAGTTTTCCAAAATCTAATGTAAACTGTTGCATTTATACTGTTTTTCCTCGTACCAGCGCCTAAAGTGCACTTTTCTCTTCTGGTACCAGGGCGAGAAAGGTTTACTTAATGCGCTGGTATGAGGTAAAAATCATTAAAGTTCCGTTTACGCATGGGTGATTATTTCACGAAATCGTTTCATCTGATAACTTCAAAACTTCATATTTTAAAAATCCAATAACATTAAAATCCGCTGCCAATTCATTGGCACGCAGCTTCCTCAAATTTAAATGATTAGTTCCAATATGCAAGTAATATAAGTAAGCATAAGAACCTGAGCGTAATTCATTTCCAAAGAGAAGAGAGTATATCAAAAGAAAGAGAACAAAAATCACACACCCGCACAAACTGTGACATCCCTCACTTCAAATTATATTAAAAGATTAAATAATATAGAAATTAGAATAATACAGACGTAATATTGCGAATGATATAGAAGCAAAAGAGAACTAATAATAAGCAGTCGGTAGCGAATAATGGGAACGACAAGAGCAAAACAGAAAAGCGATTGAATAGCGAATTATAATAAAAACAAGGTTCTGCGAATGCGCGCCCCGAAACGTGGGGAATGAAGCCCTACGAGCTCAAAGCCCAACGCCACCAGATCCGACAGAGAGAGAGAGAGAAGGGAGACCAACGCAACACCCCAATGCGAGAGTATTATAATGTAAACCCGTCAACCGCAAGCAGCTATAGACAGTTTTTCGCTAACCTCAAACGAACCGACAACGTCGAGCAAAATATAATCTATCTTATTATTTGCAAATTCATTTGTTAGCTTTTCTTCGTATTGCTTTATACATATCTAATTCCTATAAGAATCGACTCGATATATGTATGTTCGCCCATACTTTGCAGCGACTTATCGAGTATTATAAGGAAATGCTTGTCACGTGGAATACTCGGTTGAGCCATTGCGCGCTCCCCGGGGAGTACAGGTTGGTACGAGAGAGTAGCAAACTTTGTAGCAACACTTTTTTCCCACTTTGAATCGCACATCGTCAATGCGTGTACACACGATTGTAGGAGAGGAAAAAAGATAAAGGACGCATGTGCAGATTGATTTTGCGATTTGCCAGCACTGCCGTAAAATCAATCACACTTTTTGGCTGCGAGACCATATAAATAAGCCAATATGTGTTTGTGTACGGCAGCGGCCAAGGAGTATAAGTGCATGATCCGCGTTTCGGACAGAATGTTTTAAAATTCGAAAAGATAAGACCCACGTATCATAAATATTACAGTTTTCTCATTTAAATCGTTGTTCTTTTGCTTCAATTTTTCAATTAAAAACCCATATTCAGTGATTTCAATTTGAGTATATAAACCTTCATTGCTTGAAATGGATTTAAACATCAGAGAAATGAAAAGTGTCTTTATACGGAAATTTTTGTTTATCTACCACATGAGACAAGTACGGCTTAGAATGAATTGCTATGTTTCTCTTTGGGTATCCAATTGAAAGTCAAAGTAGCAACATGTTGTTTAATATAAATCACCGCTTTCTTTTCTCGGTACCAACTACCCGATCATAAAAATGCAGCTATGGAGCTAGCAGCTGCTTATGAAAATTAAGAGTGAATCGATTTATAATTTTTTTTTCTCCTTTAAAAATAAAAATAAAATCCTTTAACATTACGTGTACTAAAACTTTAGATATACTGTCATTATAACTTCCAAATTATGTGCTGTTTACCAGTATAAACTCTTTTGACCATTCGAACTTGTAACAAAGTTCATAAAAGTCTATTTACATTTAGCAATGGCGACGCAAGCTCTAAGCAACAAATGGCAGAAAGAAAATGATAAGTTACCGAATTTGGACGACCCTGAAAGCTGGACACCCAGGTGTCCTATATATATATTAGCTAAAGGACATTACGCATGATTTGAAATTTCTCAGTTCCTCCAGTCTCTGAAGTTTATATGCTATTATGCCGGTCAGCTCGCAGATCGGATCACGATCATCGCGCCTTTTTTTTCTATGATTTTAATGTCTCCTATTTCTAACCTTTCGAACTGTCATATTTTAATATTAAAAAATTGTACAAAGTCGAAGAAAATAAAAAATATATGTTTAAATCATATAGTAAATGTAAGCTGTAAATTTATTTTAATTTGTTTTAAAAATTTACAGGAATGTTGGTAAAGATTAATTAGGTACAATCTAATATAAAATACAGCTATATAGTAGATATAACTCTCTCCACAATGTGTTATTTATAATGTATTTATTATCTATCATTAAGACGAAAATTGCATCTCCATTCTTGTGTATATAAAATCAATTAACTGAATATTTTATTCGGTACCAAAAATGTTATTCAAAACTGATAATTTAGGGGAAAAAAAGAAAAATTACATTTTTATACACGGTTTTATTTCAGTAACCCTTTTTAACACAGCAAATTCGCAATTAAAACATAAATTTCTTTTTTCCTGAAAATAAAACTTTCTTTTGTTTAACATAATTTTTATAGATCTAAATATTTATTTAATAGGTGTATTTATATGCGCAATAATAGTTCATTTGTATAATATAAAATATTAAAGTAATTTCCTTTACATAGAATCGCTTCAGGAATTAAAATAAGCAATATTTTGGTAACGATGTTTTATCTTCTCAAGATAGGCATAAGCGCTAAATTGATTCATCAAAGTTCATTGCAAACATTAAGTAGGAAGGAAAAGTTTAATGATGAATAATTTGTCGGACTTTCTAAGGATTTGAGAGCAGCCGCGCAACTTGTGCAAGTCTTAATCCTTAATAAGAAAGTACTTACATCAATAGAAATGGCAAAGAGATAATTTCATTTGGTATGTTCATCAATGTACTAGAGGTTTCACTGCCTCGGCAATAGGCAAAAACTAGTTCTGACAAGGATAACTGCACACACGCGGTCGCTCTATATCGGTAGTTATTAATGTTTACGATAAGAGAGCAATGTTCGTTTATGCATCATGACTTTCTGTGTCGTGAGAATGAAAAAATGTTGGATCTTTAACATCAAAGGTTTAGTTAACGCTATCGTATCTTCGGTTGCTCGCGCCACTACAAGGAAAAATATGCTAAGCTGCCCATTCGCCACGAGATTTTGCAAACTTGCTATTCGCTCATTAATTACACGCTATATGCAAACAGAGGCGGTGTAGCTCCTGAGTTGAGAAGTCAGAGTTCGAAATTAGTCGCTTATTAATTCAACCTAATACAGAATATATCTTTGGCTACCAGCTATATATATTTGCACAATGACTCATATAATTTACATATGATTATTTATACCTAATAGCTAATTAATAAAAAAAGTCAGTTCCAAGGATGTTAATTCGCTTCTGCGAACATATTCCAACTGAAGTAAAAATTAAATAGTCGATGCGTTCAGAGAACCAATAGTTAATGCAATCCATCCAAAAATGATATAAGAAATTAAAACATAGATCCATCTACATTACGCATTTTCTTGCAAAGTATTGAATACTATGTATTTATTCACTAAAGGTGCGTTGACAGAAGCAGTAAATTTTTCATAATTTGGGATTCAGTTACGAAAAGATGAATATTAAGATAAATGAGTTAAAGTATCCAATAACCAGTAAGCTAATTGAAAAGCATTTTTTGTAGTTTAATTAGTTTATAAAAGATTTCGAAATTTTATAAAGTTTCTAATTATGATGTTAGATCTATACTATTGATTATCGATTGAAATAGAAAAAATGTACTGAGAAACGATATAAAAATAAATTTTTCTTTTAAAGTCCCTTTATAATCGAATAGACTCTTCGACCCTTTTAAGAGTAATTCTAATTTTATAAAAAGGAACAAATTGTGGCAAGTATGATTTTTCTTCCCCAGCACTATTAAATTTGTTCTTGAGCGAAATCCTACTATAAAATAAAATCTCTTTAGTCGCTGTATCTATTATCTCTTTCCAATAATCGTTTTCAAAAAAAAACTTAGTTTTTTCCTATACATAACATCAAATTCATATTTTCAATCAACTAATCAATTCTTTATTAGTTTTAATATTATTATAATTTGAGCTAAAGAAAGTCATGAAATCAAGTCAGAAATTACTGTCAAGCATTCTTTTTGTTTCGGTAATGTACATTAGATAAACAATGTCTTATGGAAAAATTTGATCTTAATTCTTAATAATAAATCTGGTAAAAGTATAGTCTGACATAAGACTGTCTATTACCCTCAGACTTCAGCTACATAAAAACATAAAAACAGTAATTGTATAATATTCTGCCTTACGATTATAAAGTAAAGTATACAATTTATCTTATGATCGATTATCTGAAAACCCAAGTACAAAAAATAGCTTAACTATACAGCATAACAAAGGATGCACAATTTGATAAAAAAACGTACTTTTAAAATAATTATGTCTTTAGTAATCCTAAAAATATTAATGTAATTAGATGGAAAATATTGCATGCTTCAAAATGTCAACATATATAGCTTTCATGGATTTTTATCCTATTGGCTATCTAAATTAAACGAATCGACGCGATCACATCTCAGTTGTGTGAATGTCTTATAAATATAATTATAACTATAATAGTCGGTTAGTAAGTGTTTTAAATTAATCGATTGGACCGATGGGCGCCGATTTATTTTTCTCAAACGAATCCATGGAGTAGAACGCGCGAGAAGATCCAAATTCTGGCGATAAGAAAAAGGCAAAGATCCGGAGAAAATCAATTTGATATGGCGTACACGGCGGGCCACGCAGTCGATCGATTACTCGGGGCGCTTTACGTAATTACTAAGCAGCGAGACGGCTAAAAACAGTTATTAATCCAATGATTTCGGGCTGCGATCGGACCGCGATGCTTTAAACGTTCCGATTAAGGAATATTGACCTCTCGGCCTGAAAGCCTTAACCTAAGATTAAGTCGAAGGGAGATTTGTCATCTCCGCGTGAATTTGCGCGTACTTCCTTAATCGAGTGCGGTGTCCTGTGCGCAATGTAGTCTTTATAATAGCTAAAAGTTCCAGTTATACACATACCTCATGGCATTGCTCGATTTGGTTGCGAGCGATCGTCTAAATGAACACAATGTGAGTAAGTATATGAATCAAATGTGTCTGAGCAAAATAAAATGTAACATCACTTACGGTACTACGAGTAACGTTTTGTTTTTTTTTTTTGTTATTGTAAGAATTTCATAATGTAGTACTTCAGCAGTAAATAATAAATTTTTACATTTAATAATAACACATTATTTTTTTTACTTCATATGTTATAAGCATCTAATTAGATATGTTAAGAAAAATAATAATGATAGTGAGACAGTATGTGAGGCAGCAAGGAGGGGAGACGTCGTTCCGAGATGAGGAATTGGAATACTTGTGGCGCGAGAGACAGATCTGCGTGAAAAATAGCGGGCAGAAGCTAGGCTGCAGCTAGCTGTGTGATTAAGATTGAGAATTGTGACCATTTTTGTGAGTGTGGCTCTATAGCATTCATTATTTGCTTCTTTTATAATAATAAATAAATATATATAATTCGTTTCTTCTTTGAACAAGTCCGCGAGATTATTTTAATTTGCCATCTACCTCTTCCATTTGATCTCTAAGAAATTTAACATAAGGTATCTATAGTTTTTCTTGCATAACTTAAAACTTTTGCTTTGACTAAAAATCATTTAAGGTAGTTGTTCACCGAGTCGAAGTGCTTGATATTATTATGATAAAAATATATTCGAATTTTTAAATTTCAAGCAATATAATAAAATTTCTTTTAAGGGGGTGCAGTAGCGACAAAAGTGCTTTTTCTTTCGCTGATATCTTTTTCTATTTACAACGCAAATTAATATTTCGACTTGAGCGGCAATGTTACAATGAATCGTTACAATGAATCGTCCTGTGCTAGCAGAAGTCGATCTGATTTGTCGTTTTTCCT
>UELU01139010.1:32364-52020 GCA_900490025.1 Megastigmus dorsalis
GAGCGGCAATGTTACAATGAATCGTTACAATGAATCGTCCTGTGCTAGCTGAAGTCGATCTGATTTGTCATTTTCTCTATTAATTGGAACCAGTAAGACGCGTTTACGCATTGACAGCTAACTTCAAAATTACGGTTATATCTACACGTGTTTATAACTTTTAATATTTATAATTTTGCGTAATATCTGGACTTGGCCGGCGTAGCACGTGTTGCTGTTAATCATTTTGTGCAAGATGGGGCTTATGTGATTTATCGTTTTTTAAATGAACTGGAACGTAGAAATAGATCGAACAATCCGAGGGAGGGGGGACGCTACTGCTTCCCCTTAACACTGGTTGCCGAATTAATTTTCGAGGTAAAAATGCTTACAGCTAATTTGTTTTGCATGATGCATACATGGAGTCATTAGATATCGTACTATTATTAACGCGTTACTTAACAATAACGCATCAGAGCATAATGTTAAAATAGAGTATGAAAGTTGAAGATTTGTACTTTTTATAATTGAATGAAAATAGGGATAATCGGACTGATTTAAAAGATATTGTTTGCAGAAAATACGAAAAGATGTGGTTTGATGAGCTCTTCCATGTGCTCCGTGAACGTGGCAACGTTGCATCTTCCATTTGTACTCCTGAATGCGTAGTCAAACAAGAGACGTTTCAAAGCTTATTCGTCTGCGAATAACTGCGTAAGTCATTGCTACGTACAAGCAACATTAATTCTATAAAAACCTTCTTATTTTTATACTAATATCGTTTAAAGCTATCTTAAAATTTATAAATAAATTTAATAAGCATGATTCACTACAGAGTCTGTGAAGAACTACCTTAAGATTATAAACATAATAATAAAGTGAAGAAGCAAAGAACATTTGAGAAATATAGTATGTCAAAATGTATAAAAAGTATGAAACATATAAGTATGATCAAACTAAACGATGTAAATTGGTATTACCAAACTTTCTTTACCAATGAACTTTGAAGGATTCTGCAAAATTGACCAGATCAAAAGTTTTGGGGAACAGGCGAAATGTCGGATACTCACAGTTGCGGACATAAAAAATCTATGACTATAACATTGAAAAATCACAGCTGGCACAATTGGCATAAAGTAAACTGAAAAAAACAAACTACATGGGGTAGGAGACATGAGCAATATACGTTGGCTTAAACGAACTCAATCGCAAATGTCAACAATTGAAAACGAAGAGTCGAGGTCCCGCAAATGCAACGAAAGAGTCTGCGAGATCTGGGGATAAACATAATTATTATTGGCAATGGCGCCGCGGTCAATCGCCTCTTTGTCTTTTTATTTGTATTTGACTGTGGCTCCCTATACAATTACCCACCTGCAGTCCGCACAGTCCCGAGTAAGATTTCATCAGCACTGAAAAACATTTTCTTTCTCGCGAGTAGTCGGCCACCGCGCGTAATGCTATACCTAGAGTACACGGAGCTACTGCACGACGAGCAATGCGGCGCGCGGGAAAGCTCGGGGAGAAATCAGCGAGGAAAGTTTCCAGCCATAGAATAGATCGCCGACTACCAATTCGCCTGGCAATCGTCATGCGGCCGTTCCGCCGCGGCGTATCGCTAAACCAGGAAGCGTCGGGGTATATCGCCACCCCCTGTTATTTCTACGCTTCAATGGCTTCATTTAAATAAAAACTCGCTCGCCAATTCCATTTTCCACTCCTCTGCGTTTCATTCGTTATTATCGCCATCGCCCATTATCGCTTGGTATTGTTCTGTCCGCTGCTCTCTGCGCTTCGACGCCGTGCATGCATACAATTGTTTAATAAATTACCGACGTATTACGTGCTGCCTCGATAAAATACCAGATCCATTATCGAATCGACGATTTCCCTTTTCAATCGCTGGCGTATCGCTGTACGTTCAATAAATTGAATTGAGCACCGAGGGAGAACGATGAAAATGTTACGCTGCACAGGCGTTGTTAAAGATGAGCCCTAAAAAGAGGAAGTCCCTGCTTGTCCTCGATAAAGCTCGATAAAGGAGAATTTATGGTTACGCTTTCGCTGGAAAACAAATGTTGATTCCATCATACTTCGTATCCCTCTTATCTTGAAGTGAATGACTGATTTTATTGTGCCCTGAGCTCAATGTGTATATAAGTAGAAACTGGCAAGTATAGAAAGACATCGCTCTTCGATCTATTTTTTATCTTTTATTTTTATATGATGGATATCACGGTCGCTCATTTTCATACATTTTTGAAATCGTAGTTCTAAGCAATAGAGAGACTGACATAAACGATGATAAATAACTTGAAAATTAACATGAAAATCACATGTGTTATCATTGACATAAGTTGCCTAACTATACTCCGAGCTGATCTACTGATCTTCTATACACATTTATGCAAGCTTTCAAAACTAAACATAGAGTGCATCCCAATTTCTGTAAGTAAATATAATTACATATTGGTAGTAATTTATTAAAATTTCCTCTTTTCTCTTTATCACCTTTATAATCTTTCGCTCTTTTAACATGGATTTTGTATTTTTGTAACTTTTGTTTCCATAAGAAATGATCCTAAAAGTGATGAACTAAAAAAAATACGAAACGTATGGAGTCGTTTACAGCGTGTACTGGACAAAAATTTGATTTAAAAACCGTTTATAGCATCCTTTTCAACTTTTTCCATCATACAAGTACCTGTTTTTAAATCTTATACTTTTGCAATCTCAGCAATATTATATCTTTGTACTTCTTCATTCTTCTTATAACTAAATCGAATGTGTAATTCCGATCTTGATTCAATTATCATAGAAATGCTAGTTTTTTTATGTTGTTTCTTTTGGTCCAAAACATATATATTTATCCAATACTTTTAAATAAAAAAATTGTAAGTATAGCCTCGATTATAAAGTGCCTTTTAAATATGCTGAATTCTATAAATAAGCTTTTGACGAAAGGTATATAAAGCATCTGAAAACTGATGAGAGGGACAAATAGATTATACATTACATATCGACAATATTATAATTGCAAAATACACGAGGAGCACGTACCTATAGCAACGATCTTTTTTGCTGCTTTTAAGAAACTTGTACAAGTCGAGAAAGGGAAACACGGAGTGCGCGCGCGAGCGAGTCAGAAAAAGTGCGCAGAAGAGAGACTGCAGAAGGGGAGGGGGAAAAAAGGTATACAGGGACGAAGCAGCAGTAATATAAATTCAGAGAGGAAATGAATGAATTTAGTCACAATAAAAGGTTAAACTGCCTCGTTGAAACAATATTTATGGGATGCAGGAGAGGAAGCGAACCGCAGCCACTAAACTTTTTTCGCGCGCTACAGAAGCAGCAGCAGCAGCAGCAGCAGCAGCGGCGGCAGTTCGCGAGGTGATAAATCACTTTTCTCAACGGTGCAGAGCCGCCGCGGCGAAAAACAAGCACATCGATACGGGGTTCGGCTCTTCGCTCTCGCTCTCGCTCTCACTCTCGGAATAACGCGCCGCAGCAGAAAGAAATGGGGACAGAAGGTATAGGTACGAAGCCGGGGAATATACGTGCGCGCGCGAGGCCCGCGAAAAAAGACCAACTCGACTCTCGCAAATCGTCTGATAAATTATGGTGCGGCTCGGGCGAGTGGAAGGGCAGCAGTCAAGCTCTTTCGACTGGAGCCAAAGCTCCGCTGCAGCTGATAAGCCGCTTATGCGAGGGCAGGCGACTACGGCTGACGGACTCGCGCGGCTATGATGCTCTTGGTGTACCGCACATCAACACGAAGACTTTAAGTACGCTGGCGAGAGCAAAAATGTGCGCGAGCTCGTGGTGGACTCTCATTAGTATTTAATGCATTGTGTATCTGGTAGATATATTGCACTTTCCTCTATTTGCCTATAAGAATTCCAGTTGGTCGATGCGAGCAGGATTTGTATTTTAAATATTCAACTAATTTACTCCGATCTAAAAGATTTTTTAAAATGTACAAACTCGATGCGACCCTATAAATTTAATACCTCAAAATGAGGAATTTGAGGACACATTATAACGGACTCTTAAAATAGTTTTGGCAATGAATAAATTAATTCATAAATTTTCAATTTTCAATTATAATGTATGCTAGCATATTATTTAAATATCTATATATACAAGCATGAACATTTCTTAAGAAGAAATGCTTAGCTTGAAAAATTTCTACCTTACTAATCTTGGAATTTAACAAAATATATATGTATAAAGATGGAGATTAATTTTTGGAAAAAATACTCTCTATCACCGTGTCGGTAATGATGTAATTATTACGTGGTTCAAGTTTCATGAGATTCCATCCACAATTCATAGAGATTTTTGTCGTCGAATATTTCGTGCGTAATTTTTATCTCCGAAATTGTCAACGACAAAAAATTATGAATGAAATTTCATGAATCTGGAACCACGTAATGTTTACATCGTTATTGAGATGATGACACAGAGTTTTTCTCCAAAAAATTAGGTTCTGAGTTTATATACCGTAAGAGTGAAGTTACTACTAAGTTACTACTACTAATACCGTAAGAGTGAAGTTTTACTTTACAAATTCGAATTGCGCAGTAAATAGAATAAAAATCTACTTAATAAAAGTAGTTGAAACAATTCACTCTAATCTGCAGGGGCACATAATTATACGTTATGTTACATTCTACACAGTGTTAAATTTAGGTCTACTCAATGTCGCACGCTTTAGTCAATCTAAGTGTGTGAAGTGTTAAACACTCAGTAAGAGTGTGATTTTACTCTAACGGTTTAAACGCCACTTGCCCTTATTATAAAAGCCTCACCACCGTTCAGCTTTATCATACATCGCGGCACTCATACATTTCGAATTTTTTACACACTGCGCGGCCATAGTACGTACGTATCGCACCGAATTCAAGCTCGCACAGCTCCCACCGAGGCACCGACGATATTCGCTTCCTCAAAACTATAGAAAGAGCGCGCGGGCGCTAGTCGCAAAGCTTACCTCCATTGGAAAAAAGGAAGCTGTGGTGGTCTCCGGGGGGATAAGCTCGTGGCTGCAGTCCTGAGGCTCCTCGTCGATTCCAAGCTGATGCAAGCGGGTGCGAACGGCGCGAGACGATGCGGAGAGAAGCCGATGCGCGCACTGTTTCAAAGCCGCGTCGAGACGAGCTCCTCGGCGATCATGGCCCCAAGGGTCGCGCGGTCAGCGGTTCGGAGGCGCGCTCTCGGGGTCGCTTATTGGCGAACCGCGAGGGGAAAACCGGCGGCGGGAGGAGATGCACGGAACGAAAGCACGACGAGGAAGCTCGAAGGATCGATCGCACTGGGCGCTGCACGCGATGTCACTCGCGCTGGTCTCGCGCTGGTCTCGCGCTGGTCTCGCGCTGGTCTCGGGCGTGCGCTGCGAGTGGCTCGAGGCGCGCTGTGGAACTGACTGAGCTTGTACCGAGCGGCTGCTATCGGGCCGCGCTCCTCTCTCTCCCCACGTGGACCGCGCGCAGCGCCAGCCTCCCGCGCGAAACCGACCCGTGCCGCGAGGTGTCCGGCTCGCACGAGGCTCGCACGAGGCTCGCGATGCGTCGAGTGGAGACTATGTACTCGCCCGACGCTGATTAACGTCTCATGGCGGAGTTCCCTCGGCCACACGGGGTGTCCGACGAGCCGCGACCATTTTCATTTGCTTGGATATCAACGTTTCGATCGTATTCCCTAAATTCGCAACGGAGAAAATCCACTGTACTTGAGTCTATATTATGCACTATTTAAATATTATAGTGAAAGTCAGGTAGCCGCGAGTCTCCAGCGAATAGACGCTTATATGAAATGGTGATAAGGTAATAGCTAATTGAATTAGTGGAATTACACTGAAAGAAATGAAGTTAAATAAACTGACGTGATTTTCACTTTAAATATTTTAAAGTGAAAACTTTAATTCTATATAATGTTAATCTTAATATGATAATATAGTAAAAATTTTGATCAAACCGCTTAGTGTCCACTGTTATTATATATAATCAATTTTATATATTTATTTATACGTATTTTAGAGTATAATAATAATAAGTTTTTAATAATTTACTTATTTTACTTTATTTGGTCAATTTATTTACTTTAAATAAGTAAAAAATAATAAGAGAGCACATTACTAGTTTAGAGTTAATTTATTTATTTAATATCTATTGTTAGTTATTATCTATAATAACAGTATTGATTTCTTATAAAGGAAGCTTCGTAATCGTAAAATTTTTTTAAAAACAAAAGAGGAATAGTTTTTAAGATCTTTTGTGTGTGTGTGTGTGTGTGTGCGGGTGTGTGTGTGTGTGTGTATGTGGGTGTGTTTGAGAAAACTTTTAAATCTGAAAAATGCATTTAAAAAGGCTTTTAATTACCTGTACATTTTGAAATGTTATACGTTAAAATACTTTTCATCATTCTTTTGTTATTCACGCAAATGTCGTGTTTTGATATATATTATATTTCTTCGAAAATAATTATTAAAATTTAAAAATATGATCATAAAAAATCGTATTTCTACGATATCCCGAACTACACTTCATAAACATTTATGTACATAGTCAGTATTTTTATACCTAATACCTCTCACGATTGTTGATTTCTTAGCTAACTCAATTAATTTAGTTAATTCAAATAATAAATGAAAGAAATTATTTGCATTTTTTTTAATGGCTCATTATCTTATAAATTATTTAATTGGTTTTCAAAAATTAGTAGTTCTAATTTCTCGCGTTTTCTTATTCTTTTAAAACAATAGTTATATAATTAGATTTAATGTTTTTTTCACTACATTTTCAATGTTTAAAAATATCCTTTTTTTTAATATTTGTACCTACACATCTAGGAAAGCGACACCAAGCTTTGATCCGGCGAACCGAAACTTGATAAGTTAATATTTTATGCCAACTATTGTTATAACAGGTATGTTTTATTATACCCGCAGTCAGATTCATTATAATATATAATACACTATATGTATAAATGATGATATTTTAATACCAATCAAATTGATACTATAGAATCGACTTTTAAAAAAGTGATGACCGGATGATGTGCAGCACTTAAAGATACGATTCCATCAGTTACGAGAGGATATTAGTTTTGAATGGTGCCAAAGTTTAAGATATCGTTGTATAAATCATGGATGTCCACTTGAATAGATTCTCAAACTAATCATTTAGTGTATAGTTCTTTCCGAGTTTGTACAAGGATTTTATTTCAAACTAAATTCTGTTTTAATATTATTTCCTAACCTCAATAATTAGAATGCGTCGTAATTATTATTGTTTTATACGACACTAATAGCTTGTGAGAAAGATTGCTAATGAAAGAAAGGTACATAAAATATATATTTTAATATTCAAGTATTTGCTATAGGGTTTGATTAATGGCTCGCGAGAAAACGTTAAGCGCCCAGAGCGCGCGCAATGAATTTTGCCGGTATAATAAATATACTAATGATGCACGCCTCACACGTCTAGACTCTATATTCCATAAACAAGCTGCGAGTCGAAGGAAGTGAAAATAAAAGAGTATATACATTATATACATCATTATCAAAGACATTAGCTGCGTTATAATTTGATCGGGCAGCTGACGCCGCAGATCGACTGCATCGGCCGCACTGCCACCTGCCACGTACGACTACGTCTAATATCGTATGCGCATGTGATTGTAATAGTTGGCCGTCGGAACTGTCGGAAGCGTGCAGAGCCGGTATACTTATAGGTATGGGGCGATTTACTTTCGCTTGAAAGGCGCGCTCGAGCCGCGCGACGAGCGTCGACAAAAAGTATACTTGTAATATATACGTGTATACGCGCGCGACCGATTCAAATGGAACGCTGAGTCGAGAGCGTAAGAGACTTCCAGCGAGACCCAATTAAACCTATAACGACATCTTATTTGAGATTCACGCCGACCCGGCGTATAACATACGAGTTTCTATTTAATCACGGCGCGGATGGAAACTTCAGCAGCCATAAACGAGCAAGAAAGAATTGCATCGCAGGCTGCGACTCTCCTTGGCTGAGGTATCATTATTATACGCGAGTATGTACACACCCGAGTTTTGCGCTGATAGCCGCTGCTGCTGGCGCTTGCCTATTATAAGGCGCATTTAATCAGCGCTAATGTAGTATATACAAGATCGCTTGCTGATGCGCGATCAATAGTGCACCAAGCGAACAAATGACGCATTTGCCCTCGAATCTCCCGAAAGAAAGCAAGCTAATCAGTTTTTATTTCCGATGCTCAAGGCGTTGCGCGGAATCACTTTCTTCCACCGCAAAAGGACGCTCTGTACAATTTTTTCCGGTTGCAGGGCGGCGTCGCAGTCGTCGATCGATTATACATAAAGCGAATAGGCTAAAGAGCAAAAGAAGAGAATGCAGAGCAGTGAAATGACGTCGCGCATCCTAAGCGTGATTCACTTCGCTGCGCAGCTCTCGCAATCAGAGACAATCGGTGCTATACGGTATACAGCATGTCACAAGTACGCTGCAACCTCGGAAGCAGCCGAAGGAGAGCTGAAGAAACCGCGGAAGAAGAGCCAACGGCAGCAGCGACGATCGACTATATGTACGCGATGCAGATTCGAGAAAGTCGGAGAGCGCCGGCCGAACGCGACGCGTACACGTATTGTACAGGTGCGCGCGACCCTGGCGAGGCGCTCCGACTGCTCCTCCGACTGCTCCGAGCCGCGGGCGCCCAGCTAGAAAGTATGCAAATAAAAAAAAACATTAATAATTTTGCGCGCGCCGCGCGTGTCCAGTATGCCCGCGTGCTCTTTTCGCTGTTTTCGCGCGACGAGCGTACGAGTCGCGATGCCGCCTGCCCCGGTGTCGCCGCTCGCGGACGCGCCTAGAATACCGAGTGTGTTTTGTAGCCAAGAGAGCGAGAGAGCGAGAGAGAGAGAGAGACGATGTACTTATACTTGCGAAGCAAGCAGCTCGCGAGGAGAGCGAGAGTCACGGCTGTAGCGGCCCTTCCCCTGCGTCCGCGGCTACGCCGGGAGGATCGCCGGATCGCGGACGCGGAGGCGCGCGCAAGAGTCGGCTGCGGGCCGGAAGCTACAGAGGAGAGGAGGCCGCGACGACCGAGGAGGCCGCGACGATGCACCACTTGCGCAGCTCCTTCGCTTGCCTATACGTACAATAGTCGCCGTGCTGCGCGATCGGCGGGGTCTCGAGCTCTCGTTTTCGCGCGCGTGAGCTTTCAGCCGCGGCTACTTGTCGATTCTCGCGGCGCAAGCGGAGCCCGGACTCGACCTACATCCTGTTCCCGCCGCGTGCGGACGGCCGACTCCGACTCTTTATTTACGCGACAATGGGTATACAGCTGCGCCTAATCGCCGCGGTTATACGCTTGGGATACAGGCCTTTCGAGGCCTCTTCTCCGCTCGCGTGCGAAAATTTCGGCTCCCGTGTAATAGGAAGACTATGTAGCCCCAGGATCGGTGCACTTGAACGCACGAGCTCTTAAAATGCATTCTTAATGCAGGACTGCGTATGTTAGGGATCGCAACGCTAGTTACGGTTAGCTACCTTTGGCTCAAAGTAGATAACAAAACGGCGGCCACTGTGTTGTTGCTATTGTTGCTTTTAGGGTGAACAACGAGGTGAAAAAACTTGGTCGATGCTTAGACGGTCGTCTCCGATCTCGCTTCGTCGGAACTAATTCCATGCATATTAGTGATTTCTCCATCATTAAATTTCGCAGGCACTTATACCCGTACAGCACTTTACGTAAAAACAAATTTGTTACTCACATTAAAACTTTCCTCCTACGCTAATAACATCGACTACACTCTATATACTTATAATTTACCTATACCTATACATATAGTTCAGACTTAATTTTTTACAGAAAAGATATCGTGTTATGCAGTTTTTTTTAAACATATTGTAGCCTGCACAATATCTGCAACTTAAATTAATAACCGGTGTTTGCATCCATTTTATACTGTTAAGATATTCTAGTTTAATTATATGGAATGCACTAAATAAGTGTGGTGTATAATATATCCAATATATAGCATCAAAATATTTTCATTGAAAATATTCAGGATGATTACTCAGTTTCAGATCAGCGTAGCGCAGCTTTTTCTTTCTAGTTAAAGCTCGAAATCTCAACCTTTTGATTCAGCCGTTAGATTTCCGATTGGATGTTACCCCATACAACGCGTGACCTTGAAATTCAAGGTCATATTTTGAATGCCAAAATTTACAAAATTTGGCGTTACACACAAAGTTAAATATATTTTTTTGTGAAAAGACTCAATTGATCGTCAAAGAACAAATAGATTAATACTGCTGCTTTTATTAAATCTTGTTTCGACGTTTCGATGGTCTAGTATACATATACCATCCTCATCAGACAAAAAAATTAATAAATAGTTTCCTTACGTGTTGTAAATTATTTTGAATACATAATTAATGTTTTTTTAAATGAAGAAAACTGCAAAAAGAATTGAAATCTCAACTCTCACACCACTTTTTTGTATTTTCCCGAGCCTCGCGACAAGCATAACGTATGTATGCATTGTCGTGTACGTATCGCGAGGCCCGGAAAAGAACTCTCCCGGGCGAGCTCCCGGGCCTCGCGAGAATCAGCAAGGAACGATAGCTTCAATATTAATTAATTGAATATATTTTTTTCGAATGTTCCAATAATAGCAAATAAAAGTTCAACTCTTCTTCTTTAGTTTAAAAAGAAAGCTCTACGATTTTCCTTGCAATTGTATATGGAAATTATGTATATGGTATTAGGAATAAAGTGAAGTATTCCAATTTAAACTAAACGTGGCTTATGCTTACCGCCGACTTTAGCGTGCTATGCCTTGATAAGCACCGCGAGCCAGTAGGTTTTGTGCACGTGTATGTGTGTGTAAATGATGGTGCATCATAGGTAAGAACCCCGTGACTATTGTCACTTTTGCCGAATTTAACGACGCCAAACCCAACCCTATCTGACACATGTTTGTTTCGTATACCACGATAGCCACCCACTAGGCTGCTGCCCTATCTGCTTACGGTGCAAATAGACCTTTTTCTCCTGTCGGCGGATTAAACCGCGTTATCTTATATTCCCATATCATTTATATTTACGTTACGCGATATCTTAGGTGAACGGCTTTTCGCAATTCATCAACTATCCAAGTGTATGGATCCCATGAATTCCCACTCACAAATTTTCTTGTGAATAAAGTCCTTTCTTTTAAAGACCACAGTTTCATTTATAACCATTAACTTTCCCTGACTTTGCTTTACTTTTCATCTTCTTATTATCAGTTTACATAAATAAAAATCTAAAATGCACGATAGGCGTTGACCCACTGTGATGGGTCAATGACGTTACCTTCATATCTCTCTCCCTCTCTCTCTCTCTCTCTCTCTCTCTCTCTCTCCGTCTGTCTTCTTTCAGCGAGGTAATAAAAAAAATTGGTTTGCGTGATGTACGGCGAGACTGAATAAATGATGTAACACATATTATCTTATGGGATGAACCAATCAGTTTATGCTGGCCACGATATGTTTTATTGATTAAGATATCTCAATGATTTATTAATTGTTTGTTTATAAAAACCAAAAACACCCCATGAAAATCAGTCGTTATCCGCAACATCGCTGTTATCTGTGTTTATCGATCAAGATATGTTAATGGATTATTAATTATCTACTCATATAAATGAAACATAAATATTTATGTCAACAAATCATAAAAACATCCATCATCTTATCTTTATTTATATAAACAAACAGTAAAGACACCGTCTTATCATTTGTTGATGTAAACAATCAACAGCGGGGCGGATCACGTCATTTGTTTAGTTTCGCTATAGGAACTCTATTACTACTATTATTTTAATAATTAGATAATGGTATAAAAAGTATAGTCTAGCCAAAAGACATTTAATTTAAAAAACTATTTGACCCCCTTACTTGAAGGGAAAGTTTATGAAAACATAATTGAAAATCAGTGTCTTATCCTATACTCGTCTGTTTCTACTTCCATTTATTAAGCATAGGGAATAATCAACTTGGCTATTTTTCATCGCTCGAGGTTTCTCACTTCAAAAAAGGTCCTCCGAGCGTTAAATTTTAGATTCGATTACATTTCCCTTCAAGTAAGAGGGTTTGAGTTTTTTTTTTAAATTATTTATATTTTCCCGTATTTCGAAACAGTTTCCAATCTTTATACCCAAAAAACCTTGTGTCGGTAAAAATTTAATCCGGTGAGGTAATCATGGAGTTGGCGAATAAAAGACGCAGTCCAATCAGCAAATGGCCAAGAAATAAAAGGGGCCTGCGCACGTGTCGCTCATCTCGCGTATCGCTGAACGAATGGACCGAACGGATGAGAGGCGCGCAGTTCATCTCGGCTGTGGGTCCTAACTCACGAGGGAGCGAGTACAGGGATGCAACAGCAGTGGCTGCACACACGTATATTCCGAGTGCAGGGCAGACACTCCACAGAGGCCGAAGCAACTATGCGGAGTATTGAAACGAGTGTAGCTACATGTATAAATAAGGCGTTATCGCGCGCTTTTCGAAAAAGGAAGAAACGAAGGCAAGCAAATGAGGCGGAAGGAACCGGTTTTCTGTCGGCGGCTGGCCCTATCCTCGGCTGCACTGCACGCGGCTTGAAAAATCTATAAAAATACTCGAGAGCGGAATTCCGCGCGGAGAGGCAGAGGGGCAGAGAGCCGTCAGCGGCCGGCCGGCGCATCCGAGGCAGCGACGAGCCGAGAGAGCCGCTGCAAGAGAGCCGAGAGAAGCGGCGCGCGCGTGCACGTCCTTTTCGAGTTTAGACAAGTGGGTCAGACACCGGAAGGGGCGAAGAAATGACGGCTCCGTCACTCGCTTTCCATCGATACACTTGCGTGTCATGGAACTTAATCAGATCGTTCAATCTCTAATAACATCTCCAGCTCTTGCGACAATACTCGCAATTGACCATCCGCCGACTCTTTTCATTCTTTTATTCTCTTATTCTCCTCGCTCTTCTCTCCTCAAACCCTATTCTTTTACTCGGGCAATGTTTGTCTTTCTTTTATTTACACATACTGATTCAATGCCATTATTATAAATGGCACTCTAATCTCTTTCATAAAGATCTATTATAGCTACAAGTCATCTGACGATATATTATTTGCACTCCGCTATCGTTTATTCGACGCTAAACACGGCGCAGCGATCAAAGATATTTGTGGTACTGCAGATTGAAAACAACACGTATAATACAATCACTAAATAAAACAAGTTTATCTTAAATTCAGTTTTCACACATAATCGACGCATAACTATACTCAACTTGTACAACCGTTTACAATCTTAAATTAAGGAAGAAAATTTTCAATTTAAGGTGCAACAAATTTAAGAACATCTATTTTTCTTAAAAATATGATCGGTCAAAAAGTTCTTACTTTAAGAAACTGTTCTTTCTTAGTAAAAAAAATTTGTTTTTTAAAGTTTTTTTTTTTTTTTTTTTTTTTACATGCAAAGTCGTTTGAAGTACTGCATTGTAATAATTTATTGTACAAAAATGTTTAAATTATGTACTGCCCAATGGCTTAGCACTATCGTTTTGATACGAGACTCAAATTTAAATCATCGAACCTGCACAACGTAATAATTAAACAAAATGAAACTAAGCTAGCTAGGGATATAAACTACTTTTAATATTATTTTATATATAAAGAAAAACTATAAATTTATAAGAAAAAATATATATAAATAAGCCCAAAATTAAAGTATTCCACCGATATCAATTTCCTATTATTTCGATTAATATCAATCTTTCTTTTAAAAACGTTTCTGTTGGACACATGATATTTGCGTGAAAAACAACGAAACTGCCAAAACGTCAATTTGTAATAGTATTTTACACTAATAAATATTAAATATACACTTAAATTATACATTAAATATACATTAAATAGTTTATAAATAATAAATTATCATTTTATTTAGATTTAGTTTACGTTATTTCTTATTCTACTTTAGATTTATATCAAATCCTTAAAATTAGAAAAAATAACTTTTTAAAATCAGTATTTTTGTTTAATTTTCTGATATTTAAAGTGTTTCTTAAATTAAGAATAATGATTTTTACTTAATTGAAGAACATTTCATGCTTATTTTACTAGCACATTTTTTATAATAAGATAATACTGAAATTTTTCTTTCTCAAACTAAGAAAAAAAAATGGTTTAAGAGTGCAACAAATTTAAGGAATCCTTTTTACAATACAGCAAGAAACGTGTGTGGATGTAAGCAAGCTATCTTTATCATTACAATGAATGTATTTGCAATAAAAGTGTAACTTTTCGTCAAACAAACAAAGATTTTCATTTATATTTATATTTGTACGTAAATGGTGCATACAAAGAACCGTTGACAATATCAAACGGTATATTCTTTAGTCGGTATAAACACGCAGTTTACAATCGTGGACAACTTGATAAAGAAGAAAAAGGAGATTAGGACATTGTTCGGCAGGGAAAAAGAAGGATTTCGTGATATATTTGGGCGACACGAGAGAATCGCGTATAGGCGCTTTTCTCCCAAGTGCCTATATATAAGCGATTTCCAATATAAGGCGAGCCGAAGATTCACTCTTTGTAATAAAAGCTAGCGGAGCCGAGAAAATGTTGCAGGATTGCAGGCGCTCGTCAATGGAGTTGGCAGTGTGAGTTGGGTCGTCGCTTGGGTCACACCTCCGTTAGATTCTTCTGGTGTCCGGTGCTGCTGCTGTTGCTGCACTTTCTCCATTCCAAATGTCACAAGTGGGACTGACGCATCTCTTATCCGCAGACATCCAGATGCGTCAGTCCTACTTGTGACGTTTAGACCGACTGACCCTTGGCGCGTGATCGCTTTTCGCGGAAACTCGCTGGCTCCCCTTAAGGGCATTAGGAACGTTTATAATCGGCTTCCTCCCACCCGTCGAGCCGCCTCGCGATTTCCCGACTCCGCGTCCGCTCTTCCCACACACGTACACCTGCATCGCACCAAATCAAGTCGCTTTCTTTTCTCAAGCTCTCTTAATAGAACACGCGGGGCTTTATCGTTTTTTGCTCGGCGCCGCTATTTTTCTTCTTTTTTTTTCTTTTACCTTTGCACGAGCTGATGCTCAGTTTTTCCCCGAGAGAAGAAAGAGAAAAAAAAGTTCGAGACTGCAAGTGCGAAATATGGAGAAATCGAAAGCAAGTCCAGCCTATATATCCGCGCGCTTTCGTGCATTTGAAAAATCACCCAACAGTTTAAACTCTTCCTCATGATTGCCCATTGAGTCCGATTTTCTGTTTCTTTATTTGAGAACAGGTTATAATTCGTAGTATTTATCCGTGCATGTAAAAAACGCAATGAAATATAGAAAATCGAATTTATGTAGACATCCGGCAAATTAAAAACCACGACGAGATTAACATATAAACTTATATTGGAGGAATACAATAATTAATACCTTTTACAATTTGGCAAGCTTTTTTCTCTTTCCCGTTATTCCATTTTATAATTTTATACAATACCTATATAATTTTATGATAATTCTTCGACGAACAAGATGTTTAAATTAAAATATCGAATACAAGCACTTCCATAATCGAAGATTCGATATTTTTCGAGATTATATAGGAACAAAATTCACAAACTATTATACATTGTTATAAGAGGAAAAAAGTCATGGTAAAAGAAAGGCAACATCCGCAGGTTCGGGCCGCGCGCATAACGAGCGATAAGCGATGCTGCAGCCAGAGGTATACGCAGACAAGGAGATTGGCGCGTGCAGCCTCGCCGATGGTCAACGCGCTCAACGGTCAACCGCAAAGCAAAGAAAAAGCCGCAGGACATCTGTCACCTTTCACTCGATCCCGCGCGTGCGAGCGAGCTCGATCCTCGTAGCTTAGCAAGTGAAATCATTTATTGCACGGCTCTGGGTGCCGCGAAACCACCGAGAAACTGCCAACCGAAGCGTGAAATTTCATCAGCGATAAAAGACTCGGTGTGAACAAGTTAATGAGGCGTCAGCCACCGCAAGGAGCGAGACCATCGATTACCGCGCTGAGATAATGCCAAAGCGATTACCGCTGATTCTCCCGTGGCTTCTCCAGCTGCCGACCGCGCGTAGCAGGAGCAACTGGCTGCCGCCGGGACTCGCCAACTGCCGACGATCTCAGCTCTTTCCAAGTCGCAAAGCGACCTGCGGAAGCACCACTCCTTCGATATGCGAGCATTTTCTCCGGCCTTGCGCACCTGACCGCGGCCACTCAAACTAGCCACTTCCCTACAAATCCCTCCCGCTCATTTTGTTCCTCTATGAGCTGCGTTCTACACATTTTCCTGACACTTAATAAATTTTGCGCTTTTAATAGTGAGAGTGCGCAGTGTAAGAGCAGCTGATCGGTATAATCATTTCTAGTGAGTTGATGAACTGTGTAGTAAGATTGCAGTTGAACGAACCGAAGTCGGCAAAACAGCGAATAAACGTATAAAGCAGAGCATAAAAATTTTTCTACCTTCTCGTTATTCTTAATCTTATTAACTGCATTAACTTTTTAATACTTATCAGATTAATTGATTCTGTGAAAATTTATGAAGATGTACTTGTATTAATGTTAATATGCCATCTAATGGCTCGATCGAGGCCAAGCAATTTCGATTCACTTTAGAGCATCTTAATAGAACTTTTCCTTTTTTAATATTACTCGTTATACATAAAATCCTGTTAATGATATGCTATCGGTGCACCTAGTAAAGTGAATTACTTATATATTAGTTCATAATACAATAATTCGACTTCTTTATTATTCAATAATTATATTATAACTCTTATTTATTACTATAAAACGTTTTGTGCCCAGCTTCATTTAAAATCGCGTGCAGTAAAATAATTACAAAACTGTAGAATGGAATCGAGCGTAAAGCTTATTCCGTTTTCACAATTGGAAAAAATACCTTTCATTACGTTGTATACATATACAATTTTAAATCTTCTTATTATATTAAAGTGATAGATGGAAAACAGTTATACATTCTTACTGCCTATTTTGTTTAACACCTCGTTGTTCCCGATGTGTTCCTGGAAAAGGGCCATCATCTTCGGGAATAGCCTGTCATTTTTCGTACACAGCCGGTCCTCCGGGTGAGCTTCTTCGCAGATGATGTCTACTAATAATGATTGCCGTTTAAAAAAAAAAACAACGCACAAATAATGACTACCATTATTTATTAAAACAGCGTTAACAACTGATACTGTTATATTGATAATTCTACAGTTTTATGATATTTCTTGATATTGTTAAAATTACAAAACATATTTCAAGACCAAATAAATTTAACTAGTAAGTATGGTTTTGAATTCTCGTGAACTTTCAATTGGTATATCTCGGAGACGAAAAATCGTATAGAGGTGACTAAAAATGAATTTTGAAGGGTGCGTTGAGTACTTCATAATACCCCTTGTTAAAATAATGAAAAAAAAAAATTACTTCGTGATTTAAGATATCTCGAAATTTGTTTTCTTTAGTTATCTTTAAAATACTCAGGGCGACCCCTATTTTTTGATTTTAAATTCGTGTTTAGAAGGCCAAAATACGTAGGAATGAGGTGGTCTCCGCTCCAATTCAGGGTACTTTTTTTTGTTTTTAGGCCTGTTTAATCGACCAAGTGACAAGTTACAAGTGACAAGCAACATGCAGCAAGTTACAAGTTACTAGTTACAAGTGACAAGCGAAAAGTGGCAAGCAACATGTGACAAATGATAAGTGTCAAGTTACAAGCTACAAACTACAAGTTTCAAGTTACAAGCAACATGCGACAAGTTACAAGCCACAAGCGACCAGTGACAAGTTACAAGCTACAAACTACAGGCTACAGGTTTCAAGTTACAAGCGATAAGTGATAAGTTACAAGCGAAAAGTGCGGCAAGCACAAGTTACATGTGAAAAACAACAACTGACAAGTAACAAGTTACAAGTTACAAGTTACAAGTTACAAGTTACAAGCTGCAAGTTACAAGTGACAAGTGACACCGCGTTTTTTGCTTAATTTTTTTTTTATTTTTTGTCCCTTGAAATTATTTAATTTTTTTCATAATAAATTTTCAAAGAAATAAATGCAGAAATTCTAATAAATGTTAGGTGTTACAATTCTTTAGCCAATTAAAAGTTACGATGAATTTTATCAAAATTTTTTGTAGACCGAGTTTTTAAGATACAATGCTCCAAAGATTGTATTTTGTGCTGGTCTTCATTAGAGCTCTAATTGAAAGCTTTATTTTTGTTATGTATTTTGATTAAATTAATGTAGAAAAAAGCAGAGATGCGAAAGAAAAACTTACGGTTCAATAGAGAATCAAATAATGAAGAATTTTTTACCTTCAATGAGGTATGTCCGCAAAAATTGCCAATAGGGCGACGCAGCTATATGAACAAGAGACTCCAATACAATCATACTATGATTGTATTGTATTGGTGATCGTGTCGGTGTGCATCGTCAGCTGTTCTAGATGCTCTATAGTGCTTTGAGTTAAAGTAAGTGACTAGGTTCTCACGCATAACTATAGTAATTTCTCTTTCAAACAAATGCACACGGACACGAACACCGATACAAAACAATCATAGTATAATTGTATTGGAGTCTCTTGTGCATAGCTGCGCCGCCCTGGTGGCAATTTTTGCGGACATACCTCATTAGGAGATTGTCCCTAAAAGTAGGAGTAGCAAATCAATACCATTCGAAAGTACATGAAAACATCTGAATTTAAGAAAATGAAGCCCCTCTGGTTGCGAGATCATCTAGATATTGCGAGTCAAACTTACAGCCCGAAATTATTTAATAATTTACTAAAAGTAACAGAAAGCACTACTTATAGCACAGTAATGAAATAGTATTCAACAAATTATAATAAAAAAAGGCAAAAACCACTGGTACTGATTCAGCACCATTTAATATTTATAGTTGCTAATGGTAAGTTTATTTTACAACAATTTAAACTTTTATAAAAAAAAAGCAAGAATAACATTGTTCAAGATATTGAAGATGCTTAAACTTTATAAAAATCAAAAGATAGATGAAAAACCTTCCAATTCGTACAAAATTCATTCCAGCGCCACATGTTTTGGGTCGATTAATCGTAATTATTATTTGCTAATATTTGTGTTTATCACCATTCAATTAATACCCGCGTTTTGTATAATAACAAAGGCACACAAAAAAAGTGAACAGATCCAGAGACTAGACCTATCATTTCTTATGTATTTTGATGCGCTGAAACCGAATCCGAGCGCAGAATTGCTTCAGGACCCTTCATTTTTTTTTAATCGAGAAAAACCACCCAGAAAATTAGAAAATCGATCCTTACGGGGGCTTACAGTAGGTACCCACATAGCATGAAAGCTTCCCGGAAGCTTCCCGGAAGCTACACAGGAAGTTATGGAACCTTACAGTAAGCTTTCACGAAATATTGCAGGAAGGTCAAAATGTCTGGGACGAAATACTGTCAAAAAGCTTTCCTGAAAGCTTATAGTAATCTTCCAGGGAATCTTCCAGTAACCTTTTTTTAAATTTCTTCAAAAGACTGCAGTAAGTTTTGCGAAAGATACGGGAATCTTTCGGAAAGCTTTCGTGAAACCTTACAGCAATTCCTTAGGGAACATTTCTATAAGAC
>UELU01139011.1:0-16416 GCA_900490025.1 Megastigmus dorsalis
ATATATAACTATATAAGTTGTTTGCTGTTACGTATCTCTTTTATACATGTATTTAATTTTTAAACAAGATTATATTTATACAACTTTAACACATTGCTGCAGTTTTTAAGTACGTTTTTGCTAAAACATTCCGTCAATGTATCAAGAGAATGAAAACAAAAGTTTTGCAATAAATATTGTGATATTTTAATGGAAATTAAAAATTTTTTATTAAAAAGTTTAAATCGCATAGCATCAATCTATACATTTTACACACAATTTATATAATTTTTGTAAATTAAGTTGAAAAATAAAATAAATATAATACTTTACTTTGACTAAACTTTTTATCCCTTTTCGTTTCTGCTCCCGTTGTTTCTGCTTTTTCCTGTTGATTTGGTAGATGGCTTGCTTTTGCGAAATAATACAACACTTATTTCGATAAATATTCTTAACACTTTATTTTGCACTTTAATTTCTCTTACAATTTCACTTCTCGTGTGTTTCGACGTATTCGTTTCACAATTTTTCCTTCCTTACAATTTGTTTACTTTTGTTACTATTCTGCTTACTTGTTTCGACGTATTTTGTTCACAATTTTTCTAGAACGACCTTGTGCGCACTCTTTCACGACTTACTTACTCCATGGTTCCTCAGTACTCTCTGATCTATCAGGGTTTCGAGGTGCAGCTCATCACCTCTGGATTCTCCCCGTTTCCCTCTCTTCCTATTTTCTATAGTTTACGTTTTCCAAACTTTACGCAGATCTGGTGAAAACAATACCATTAGCTAAATATAGATGATAATGTGCTCCCAACAGATGCTCTGGATTTTCCTAATCCGACACCGAAACGTCAGCGGACAGCGTAGGCATTAATCGTTTTATTATGTTCGCTTAAGTAATATCGCGCAACTGCTCTTCTATCTAAGCTATTGTTTGCGTTCGTCTGGAAAACGCAATCTGTCTTAATGTCTGGGTTTTCCAGTCCCAGCTACTTAAGTCTACGCAAAATCAAAACTTACAAAGAAAACAGCGGAGAATTCTCGAGCGAAAATCTTCCCTTGCTTTCTGTTTTTTATTTGTTACTCTACATTATTTTAACGGACCGTAGGACGTCACAGCAATTTGTTAACTTAAAAAAACGCGAGTATAATCCACCTTCCTATTCGATCTATCACATGTAACTTTCGTCAAAATTATGCTAGACTAACGAAATTCATACTAGACATACCCACGATGATACCGAATAAGCAGAGCATCGGATCGTGGTGGAAAAATACTTCCATCATTGTTTAAACAATTTGTTAACTTAAAATAAGCGTGTATAATCCACATACCCATAATGACGCCAAATAAAACCAGCATCAGATCGTTGTGGAAGAATACTTCCATCATTTTTTAAACAATTTGTTAACTTAAAATAAGCGTGTATAATCCACCTTTCTGTTCGATCCTACCTGCAACTTCCGTCAAAATTATACTAGACCAACGAAATTCATACAGTACCTAAAAGTTTAATAATAAATCACCTTCTCTCGTATACACCTTATACACGTGTCGAGCCACCTATGCCCCTCTCTCTGTACTTGTTACATTTGCACTACGAAATTTAAAAAATGGATGTGTAAATAAAGTTATTTAGTACCTAAAAGTTTAATGAAAAATTACTTTCTCTCGTATATACATTATACACGTGTCGAGCCACCGATGCCTACACTACACTCGCGACAACAAGACCGCAACTAATCAGTTAAACTAATTGTTTGTGTTTCCACTAGTTGGCAATTAAAGTTTCGATCCAATGAAACCGCGATTGATTAGTGTTAGCTAACGTATCACTTGACGAAAAGCGATGAAATATATCATGCTCTTTCAGAAGCAAAGCAACTGTTTTGAAGAAAGCTGATGGAAAAACAACTAAGCCGCGGCGGCGGGACGGGCGGGTTAAGTGGGGGAAAATTGGCCATCTACAGCACCATATCGCACTGCCAAAACACGTCGTTTTAAGACAGGCGCGAAGAAGGCACCCTATTGGCTAATGATCCGGGAAGCGTTCGTTAAAAGACGTCACGGGTATCCCGGAACGCATAGGACCCTGATGTATACTTGTAGACGTTGAAATGTCAACAAATACGACAGCGGTCAAAGGGGAGGGATTGCTGTTTTGTTTCTTCGCAGGACGCGATATGTACACTGTATGTGCGAAAAGCGTAATGTGTAGCCCACACAACCAATAATATGATTATTGAAATGATGACTGAAACTCGTACTCGCTTTTACACCTTCATGCGCTAAATTAGTTGGATTATGCTAAGCGTGGGACACGGGCTTTTGCATATACGCTGTTTTTGTAGCTCGATTCATTAAACAATTATTAACTATATTTGTACACGCAAATAGGTAGCTTGAGCCATATTATTATGCGTTTATAGCATGTATATAGGTATTTTATAGTGCAGTGAGATCCATCAAATTATATAATTGGAATGATAATTATAATGTACGAGGCAAACAAAAAAAATGACATGGTCGAGATTAGAAATTGATTATTTCATATTATTTGCTTATAATAATTAATTAATTTTTTACTGAAACTAGCGAAAAACCTAAATGCAATAGGTAAAATAACGCGAGAATAAATTACATATATTTACACTTATGTCATTAAATTAAACTAACAAGGGTTAAATTCTTTATACTCGTCCAGTTAGGCCTTAACTGTATAATCATCATACATTGCTGATCAGGCTAAGATAATTATATACTGACCAGGGACTGATCAAGGTAATATAGGTGTACTGATCAGGGCCTGATATCGAACCTACTTCTTTTTCTGTTAAGATTATAGTAAAGTACTTACTAACTTTAAAATATACAATTTCTTAGAAATACTACATTAAACTTACGTTAAAAAATCTGATTAAATTAAGTATATAAGAATAAAAAGTTTTTTAATATTTGAATTAATTAATTCTGCTGTAGTCCTAATGTTAAAAGTAAAGAAATATGGTATTCCTAACGATATTCAACCATTTAAAGGAAACAAAAATTTGACTTTGTTCAGATTCGTACCGAAGCCCTGCGAAAAGTTATACTAAGCTGTCGTAAAAATAACGCATTAATCCACATGACCAATCGCAATTATGGAAGATACAGACTAAAACTGGTACTCGCTTTTTGACCTCAACGACGTAAAATTAGTTTAAATATATATATATATATATATATAGTTTGCAAATTCATAATTTATTGTTATATTTATGCATAACGGAAATATCAAAAACATATTATATGCACGCGACTTTATACTCGAACATGCGCGAATTACCTTTTTTACACATTACGCTTTTCGCACATACAGTATATAGTACATATCGCGTCCTGCGAAGAAACAAAACAGCAATCCCTCCCCTCTAACCGCTGCCGTATTTTTTGACATTTCAACGTCTACTAGTATAGGTTCTCAGAGTTCTATGCGTTCTGGGAAACCCGTGACGTCATTTAACGAACGAACGTCATTTAAAGAAGCTCGAATTGTTGAATTGGAACGGCAATTGGAACAATCGAATGAGGCCTTCCTTTGTGTCATTTACCGAAACAATCCAACAAAAAGAGTGTGAATACCTTGCGGTCATACCTACTGCTGCACAGATTGTTTTGTGCCTTATCATCAGAATAGACGTAACATAAACTTTCAGGGTAAGATCCGATGTCCAGTCGGCCGTACATTTGGTAAGGTTTACGCTTTATATACACCTTGAGAATCTACATCATTTTAAAATTTTTGACTTGAGAAGAATAAGTTTTGATGAAATAGTTATCTATTTCATTCAATAACGAGTAAATGTTATTCTTCGTTGAAGATGCATTCAAAGGAAGGGGGTCGCTTACCTCAGTGGAAGGGATTGGCGACCTCATTAAGTATGAACGCTCGCGAAAAATTACATCAGCCTGTATGTAACCTAGTCCAGGCAGGACTCTCCTTCCGATTGATGATGAGGGAGGATAATAAAAAGTGGTTGGAGTTTAGTGGGTATTATATCAGTCTACTGTTTCCAGGCTCCGCAGGAGGAGATTGAAAACTCTTTGATATGCAGTCCCACACACGTAAAGGCTTCGAATGGCTTTTACAGTGCGTCAATGCATTCCTCAAGTCCTCGGATAAAAAAAAAATTGTACAAAATAGTAGCTCATAAGTTTCATTAATTTCAGCGTTCGAGTGATCTGCTCTGTCTTTTTCCCCAATTCTTTATTAAAAATATATTTTAGAAATTTAGCCAAAATCGTAAATATTTTCTAGTCAATAAGATGATTTATTAAATTTACTAGCACCCCCGTCGCGGCTTCGCTCGCGCTATAACACATAGATGTAAAATAATAATTGTTTAAAAATATTTTGTCTTTTTTTAATGATAGATCTATAAAATTTCTGAGTTTATGACATTCTTTGTTACGTTTTTATTTTCTGGTAATAAAATAAACTGATTTTTAGAGTTACCAGTCCATGAGAGACCCATATAATTGACCATGGGAAACTCACATTTCAACGTTTCACCCTGTGGCTTGTTAATTGTAATAGCGAAAGAAGGTTTGATAGGAAATTGTAGGGCTAGAGGAACTCAGCGGCCAATGTTACTTAATCGGGATAAAAAAAATACTAAAAAACTTCGTTTTGTTAGCAGTGTTTGCAAAACTGTTTAGTTTGTACGCGCAGCGTTTCGTTTTTTTCATCAAAAAATCGAAAAGTTGTAGCTATTCAGTTTCGCAGTAAAGTGGCGGGCGTTTACGCTAGAGATGGTTCAAAGATATACATAAATTTGATGAAACGTTTGCAAAATGTCTGCGCTTCACATATATGTACTTGGTTTTAACATTTATTATAACTATTAGCAATAAATAAATAATTGTTTTAACAGAGTATGAGCAGCGGGGGCTCGTTTATTATTATAATTTAGAGCCAACTTGCAGAAATATGA
Source organism: Megastigmus dorsalis (assembly GCA_900490025.1). NCBI lineage: Eukaryota > Metazoa > Arthropoda > Insecta > Hymenoptera > Megastigmidae > Megastigmus > Megastigmus dorsalis. The sequence goes on from UELU01139011.1 coordinate 4,957, forward strand.
GACAGTGCTTTAGAATTAAGTAAATATTTTAATTTATCATTACAGAAAATATTACGTGAATCTAAGATTTTTACGTGTTCTGAAGATGTTGAACGTGTAACCGCGTTTATTTGTTTCTAAATTTTTGTGTATCAAGCAACAACCACCAGGCATTTAAATATAATAATAAACAAAACCCTCTTACCCTCCGATCCAAAGTTGTTCGCCTGCGGCACCAGTATGTATTAATAAAGAAATAATCATTAGAAAATATATTAAATTGTTTTATTTCTTTATTTTGCTTATTCAGTAGTAGTAACTGTTTTTAAATGAAAGTTGTATGAAGAAAATAATCTAGAGATCTCTTGCGCAGGCGAATAAATTGGCTTATGCATCTTAGTGCTCATACTATGCTAATAAGATTATTTCTTTATTGCTAATAGTTATAGTAAATGCAAAAACATAGTAAATATATGTGAACAGCAAAAATTTTGAAAAAAGTTTTATAATATTTTTGTATATTTAAACCATTTCTAGCGTAAACGCAAGCCACTTTACTGAGAAATTGAATAGCTATACGTTTGATTTATTTATGAAGAAACGAAAAACTGCGCGGACAAACTAAATAGTTTTGCTACTACATAACAAAACGCAGATTTTCGGTATTTTTTTTATAGCGATTAATTAATGTTGGCCGCTGCGATCCTGTAGCCAAATTGTAGTCTTTTGAATTGGAAGGGTAACTCTGTTGGGATCATCGGGATGCGAGGAATTAGTGCTATTTCACCCTTTGGAGGGCCTATGAGAATAGTAGTTTCTATAATATTATTTCGCATAATTTTGATTTGTAACCTGGTACTATTCCATAAATTAGGGGGGGATTAAGATTTCTTAATAGAATAATAGGAGCTCCTATTATTTAGAAAAATGAAACCGTCAGTAAGAATATACGCTAAGGAAGATTCAATACATCGAGTACACAAAATTTTACTCAAAAACGGTTTGCTCCATACCGTGTTTCACGCTCCTACTTATATCCTCGTTTTGACTTGTTGTAAAAGAAGATCATGTAATAAATCCAAAAATACCATACTTTTTTGGCTATGTATAACGACTAGTAATGTCCAGGGTTTTTGCTCAATGCAATTTATTGGGACGAGCCAAACGTCTTTACTCATGACAGATTGTACTTTTGCTCATTTTTTAATACCTTCGCTTACACAGCCGTCTCTTAAAATTTTATCATAAAACATTGTATCGAAAGATATAAGCGATGTTTGACTTTTCAGCCAATTCAGGTAGTAAACTGAAAAATCCATTAATCACTCCACCATGGAGATATTGATCAATATTTACATATGGTGCAAGCATCTTGAAACTATGATTATCAATTATGTAACCACTGATATTGTTGGTTATATCTGGATAATTTTCAGGATATGTAGTATTAGTCAGGAAGAGAATACTTGAATCGGTAAGCTGAGGGTAATCGATTTTATTATCAGACTTTTGTATGATGTTAATATGACCTGAAGACAAGGGTCCGCCAAACACTCCAGCATCGTACAGGCCACTGTGCATGCTGGACACCGCAGGAAAACTCCTAGAGAAGCTGCTGAAGCCCCGTCTCCTAGCAGCCGTGCGAGATGCAGGAGATCTAGCCCCTCGCCAGTACGGCTTCAAACGGGGCAAGTCAACCATCAATGCAGTCCAGGAGGTCGTTGATGCCGCAAGGTCGACCGAGCGGGGAAATCATTACTCACGCCCCGTGTGTTTGCTGGCCACCTTAGACGTGAAGAACACCTTTAATTTCGTCAGGTGGGACCAGGCGCTGGACGCCATGGAGCGAGATTTCCGTGTCCCCGGGTACATTCTCCGAATGCTCGGGAACCGCTCCATAAGCTATGACACCGACGATGCCCCAATGAAAAAGGAAATAACATCTGGGGCAACTCAGGGCTCTATCCTGGGTCCCGACGTCTGGAACATCTTCTACGACGGGATCCTAAGGATGGAAATGCCCGAGGGCAGGTTCCTGATAGGGTATGCGGCCGACATAGCGGCCGTCATCATCACAAGAGATGTCGACGCGTGTCAGATGCGACTCAATCAGGTAATGCTTCGAGTGACCTCCTGGATGGAGGACCACGGGCTCGAATTAGCCGCAGCCAAGACCGAGATCGTGCTGCTCACTAAGAGGCGCATTAACACCTTGCAAATGTAAGTTTATTACTATTTTTATATTTGTATAGTAAAGAAACTTATTTTAACAAAAAAATACATTGTTCCAATACTTGAATCAATCAGGCCATGATGCTTCATTGTTTAAAAACTATGTGGATAAACCATTTACACAATCGAACGCAATTTGTTGAGCGAAATAGCAATATTGGGAGAGCTTGATGGAGATTGCATAGCAGTATATACATACTGTATGTGTATTGCCGACTAGGAATATGTGTAATATTTTAAATAGTGTTATGTTACATAAAATTCATTCAGCGGAAATAAATCTTGTTCCTCTTAATGATGTTTTTATATGCCTGAAAAATTTTGAAAAGAAAATCTTAAAAATGCTGAGTGAAGATGAAAATAATTCAGTTAGAGTCAAACGAGTCATAACGATTAAGATTGATTCAAAAGTTATGATCAGAAGAAACATTCTTCTCTCAATAGGACTAATTAATGGTACGATAGGCTAAATTGTTTCAGTCCCTAATGATAAAGATGGAGGAATTATCGATGTTAACGTTAACGAAAACCGACAAAGAATGTGCAATACAGCGTCTCGAATTCAAATTCATGGTAATGGGTAAAATTTATACTATAGTACGACATTTCGCATGTACAGTAGCTATCAGTTAAGGAATAACTATCCATAAAAATCGAGGTTTAAGTTTAGAAAATGCTGTAGTTGAGGTTGAAAATTGCATATATTGTTATGCTCAAACTTACGTGTCACGAGTTACAAAAATAGAGGGTTTACATCTTATCAAATACTTATACAATGAAATGAGGCTGCAATATTGTAAACTATAATATCCAAACATTTTGGTTGTAGAAGACAATAATGTACTACATAACTATGAATAAAGAATATATATAACCGATAGATGACAGATTGTACAATAGACTGAATTAATGGTTCAATATTAATATTATACTCAAATTATTTGATGTAGAATTGAATGTTCAACTTGTATTTCAAACAATCTCTTTGTGAAAGATGTGCCGACAAAAATTTACTTCAACAAGCTCAAGCTTTTCAAACATTTATAAAAATGAATAACGTAATTTAAAAAGAAATTACATTATGTTAAAATACATAAAGTTAAATGCTGAATATTTCATTTACCGCTACCTTTAAAAGGAATACTAAATAAACGTGTCCAGACACTGGCTCCCTTAACACTAATTATGAAATGTATATTATAGTTCGAAGTAATTCAACAAATGAAAAATTATTTGAGAAGATTATATTGATGTTAAAAAGTATGAAATGTCTTGCATTTGTTGAAGACTTACAATACTCTTCACGCAGAAATAATAAAAAAAAATTAGATTTATATTATAAAGATATTTCTGTATATATATTCGAGTTTAAGTAATACTAATATTTAATATTGCAAATACATTCAAAATTTCGAAAATTCTTTTGGTTAAGTGGAATCTCGGTTCTACTTCTATCCTAAGCACTGATTTTCTCTCACAGGAATAAGTAACGGGTCTTTACTTAATAAAGATAAATTCTACAGCTTACAGTTAAAGGGCTTCCAAATTTGTTTATATATTATACAATATTGGAATAATTTTTTTTATGATTTATTGACACGTAGAAGAGTAAAAAATGACGTTTAATTTTCTATAAGCCTGTTGCAAAATAATTACTTATTATACATAAGAAATGTATATTATCTAGCAAATGCGCTATTGGACTTTTTGCTTTCTCAAAGAGAAACTTTGTATCGATGAAAATTTTCGAGTTCTATTTTTTGACAGATTTTGATATAATTTTGGTCTGTAAGCTAAAAGTTATCATAAGTTGAATATAAACCACAAAAAAACTGAAAAGACAAAAAAAAATGTTATAACAGAATTTCTTTAATTCTTAGTGAAAAATAATTTCCACATGAGTTTTGGAACGATTACTCAATGATTTCATATCCTCGGACTTAACGGGTTAAGATCATTATATATATCTTTCCACAATTCATTTTTTTTAAATAAACTTTGTACTATATTTTGAGTCGCAATTTTCTCTAAGCTAATTAAATTTTTAAGCCGATTAAGTATACATTATTAAGGTGATTTATTTAATAAAATGTATATTGAAATATAATCTTCAAAAAAATTACATCTCAAAAAGTTAAAACTGCTTCAGAAAACGAACTAATGAACTACTAATAGCTGCGGTTTTTTCATCTAGTGTAGTTTTGACTGAGAGTAGGGATTGAATATAAAATTCTTTGTATAATATTTACTAATTTGAAATTGCAACAAAAAAACGTGTTCGCGAGATAGAACCCTTTTTAAACTAAAGTGGGAGATAAAATCTTTTTTCACTGAGCCGATGATATTATTTCGTATATCTTTTGTAATTCTATGTAAAAAAGGTCTTTTTAATAATTAATATCAATTTAATAATCAAGTTGATATGTTAATATCGCTTTATCTATTTAATTAATCTGCATACATTGTATTAATTATGACCATTTAAATTAATAAGTGTAAATTTTTGGAAGCAATGAATTAAATAAACACTAGATAATATTGTTCGGTTTTAAAACTCTATGATCAAACCGTATATATCTTTGAAAAAAATGCAAACAATGCAAACTGCTACAGGATTCAGCGCTAAAGTTATCGAGTGAGCTATACTTTGTTTGAGATGAATGGCAACAGATGTCGCATCATACTTTATGCGCTCGCCGAGGATAATCAGACTCATACTTTTAACAATGATATGTTACGAACTAATAAGTAGTTTAAGTACTGTGTTGTACTTTAGACATTGTAATTGTTTATATAAAAAATATACATTTCATAAAATAATTTTGTTCGTTGTTTGCTATTCATTTTCGTCTCGAGAATAGCAAATATCTACTTTAAAACAAATTAATGAAATGTATATAAAAAAATATGTATTATTTCAACTAGACATTTAAAAGACAATTATAAGATTTTGCATATACAAATTACAAGTTTAAAAGGTAAAAAGTAAAAGTTCACGAATACCGATAAGAAGGAAATCTGTCTTACAAAACTTGTTTCTACAATTCATTTGTAGCTCACCAGATTGCGCAGTATAACATAAAAATACTCTACAATTTTGGAAGCCACAAAGTACTTTGTTGATTGATATATAATTGAATATTATAATGTTTATGTTTAAAGAATATTTATTTTCAAGGATAAAATCAGCACTATCGTCTTAGAATAATTTTATTGTATTACTGCAGGCATATCGATATTATTATAAAATATAATTATTAATTATATTTTATTCAATGCGAATTACACTGAAAAATGCAGTAAACTTAAGAAAAATACTGAATAGTACTAAAGAATTATTTACATAATTAAATATTTTTGGTATTAAAAAAGTCGTATTATATCGATGCACTCAGTAATATGCCCCTTGTCCGAGTGTGACAAATCCCCAAGAAAAATACTTATTATCTTTCGAATGACGTATATGCAAAACAAACGTACTCCATAAAATCGTCGCTGCTCCCTAAAACGGAAAGTGCAAATGCAATGGACCTAGTTACAAAAATACATCAGGAATAAGCAGTCACTCACCAAAAGGATAAACCTGTTTAAAGAGTTAGGTTCGAGAAAGATTTCATCCAACTCCCTCTCGCTTCTTTCATAAAAGTTTATATTGGGTCATAAAGCCATTATGGCTTCCAAATCGTAAAGTGAGACCTCTATCCAAACAAATTAAAATATATCATCGTCAGGGCCTTAACGAGGACATTTTTTTTGGGGCTCGCCACAAACTCTTGGGCGGTTCGCGCGCGCGAGAGAGAGAGAGAGAGAGAGAGAGCCCTCTTGTCGCTAGGGCGAAAATATTCACCGTGGATAAAAAAAAATACCAGATAAAAGGCGAGTAATGACGCGTCTGTGCTAATGACGCGAATTAAATGCAAAACGAAAAAAAAAGAAGCGAAGCGAAAGGCCAACGGCGGGCGCATGAATTACCATGAGATTATCGAGTCGAATGCGAGCTGGCTGGCTTACGCACCTGCCCCGACTATTTTCTATTCCGAGGTTTCGTCCGAGTATAGTGCTCGACGGTTTTGGTGGGTATCGCGTGACTCAAGCGTGAATGAACTAAACGTTATGGGTCGCTCAAGAGATCGTAGGAAGATTTTCGAATCTTCGATTTAACCAGTTTTCCTACGTCCACCAAATTTACAGGCTACGTGTTTTAACTTTATATGTTCGCCTTATCAGAAATTGTCGAGTTCCTGCTGCGTGTACAGTTATTTTTAAATATTTCCTTAACTAGTCGTTATAAAAGTGTGAGTGATTTTAAAATATGTGTTTACAGTTGTGTTGTTCATTTATCAACATATTTCTTTAACCAAGTTTTTAATACGATGCAAATGATATTCATGCAATTCCTGGGTGAATCAAACGATTTTACGTCTTAACGTATTAACAATTCCGTATTTATCGTTGTTCTTCGTCGTTCTAGATTTTAAATACATTGCAAGACATGTGACATACAGCGACTAATTTATTTAAACACAGAAATTAGAATGGACTGAATTATAAAACTTTTACCTATTAATATCGATTTTAATTACGAGGGATGGTATTTTACTTTAACATTTAATAAATAAACAATAACGGCTTGGTTCTGCAAGTCTAATTAAAAACTCTCTGTTGAACATACAGAATAATTTATTTTTCTGCAAAAATACAAAAATATGTCTTCAATCATACAGAGATCTTAGATAACCGAATTTGTAATATTATCTCTCGACGGGTGGTCGGGTAAAGAAAACACAGTAAAATGGTGACTTCTTACTTTTAATGGCCATGGTATACGCAGAAAAATGTTTCTACATGCATCGCCGTTAAATTCTCATTTTGAAGCAACCTGCAACTGCGGTATCCATCAGAAGAATCTACAATGTTTCTGCATCGTCATTATTTGATACAGTACCTACTTCACTATACCAACTACCATTGTCCTTGCATCTCTTCCTTCATTTCTACTGCAACTTCGATAATCTTTCTAAATCTGAAAAATAAACGAAATACTGGTACTTTAGATACTTTAAAATCATTCGTAACTGTAGGACATAATTAATTTCTGGCTAATGTGCCCGAATTTTGATTTACCGCAAGTGCACTAAAGTTAGAGATACTCGTGAAGATCCAAATAATGTGCGGTTATTGCTATCTAGAGGTAAATATATCAAAAGAAAAAGTAAAAAACTTCGAGAAATAAATATTTAAAACTAAAAAATTTATTGAAAATAATAAGTCATAACGGGATACGGATCGTGATGTAAGAATGCATCTTGGCATTTCTCGACTACCCGTTTTTCAATGTGGGTTTTATAACAAAAACAGACACTTGAACTTTTTTTTCAATCTCGACGAAGCGTTTTTAAAAGTTCTAGACACGTATTCCTCGACGTAGAGAAACTATATAGCACAAATTGCAATGGTGGATATTACCACTTTCAAAGACTAAAAAATAAACAAAACTACTATATACTTTCTAATAAACTTTACTTATATATAGATATTAAAATACAGCTTAGAAGCAACACATTCTGTGAAAGCAAAGATATTCAGTATTGTAATTTTAACTGTATAATCTATCTCTACTTTGGTTTTAAATGTGTACCATGTAGTTGTAGACATAGAATTTTAGAATAACAGTACAATCATTTTAGAGTTATACACAGTAACGAATTTCTCAAAATATTTTTTTACACGCTATATCGGTTAAATTTTTAACTTTTTACTTTACTGAGTTATGCATTCGTTAGAATAAATGTGTAATATTTGTAATAATGTTTGTTAGTAATTAACGATCCTTATTTGCTTAAACAACAAAGTGCATTCATTTAATGCTGTTAATTAAATCGCTAAATGAGTAGTTAATGTATTTCCCCGCTGCATTTATCATGGTAGATTATAACTTAAATTTATATTTATTATTAAAATGTTTATATTATATAATTATCATAATTTGCTTTTCTCTCAAAAGAATTTAAAATTCTGTTTATAACTGTAAATTGTAGGTATTATTGTGCAAGTAGCACAAGTAATAGAATTAAGCTTAATGAACGGTTCGTCCATAAATTTATATCATCACGTTTGACACTACACAATATAACATTTGGAATTCGACTGATTATATGAGATGGCCAGGGATGCGGGTCCTGGATTTTCTTGAAACTCTCAGGAAATACTTTCTACGCAAAATAATGAGACCTGTGTTTTAGCGTTTTTTGAATGGGCCTTAGTTTCGAAGATATTCAATAAATTATATTGATTTTGTGGATATTCTGAGTATATAAAGATAGGTGCATATGTTTAATTCCTTAGCGAATTAAAAACTGCTGATACTGCACGCGGTATCTCTATTTTGCACAAAAAGCAATTCTTAAAAGTTTCAAGAAAATCCAGGACGGTTCTGTATGCACGTAAATACATATACATTATATATATATATATATACCCACACATGGAAAACTTAAAATGAGTATATCTCGGAGACGAAAAGAGATATCTTAACGAATAAAAATTTACTTATTAGAGGTCTCTAATTGCAATAGGCTAGTCGCTAGAGCGTTATAAAAAATTATTTTGTTGATAACAATAAAACGGCAACTTTTAACGAAAAGTAACAACAATATTCGTACATGGGGTCCAAAAATCTATCGATTAAAACAAAGTTATCTCGTGCAGGACATATATTATCCCTGTTCAACTCCTTGTTACTCGTTGTTGTTGTGTATGCGTTTGCGTAACGTATTTGAGTGTTTTAAAAAGTTAGAAAGCTCCACATCTGAAATAATAACAATGCAAATAAATCATTTTTTTCCTTTTTAAAACTTATTGTAGATAAAGCATATTTAATTTGTGCCTAATTAGATGGAACAAAAAAAAGAACGATATTTTATGGATTGGTCGAAAAAGAAGCATAATACGACAATCTTCAATTCGTCTCATCATTCCCGGCGAAGAAGAAACTTTTTTTGTGGCTGCAGGAGTTCGGAGAAAAACGCCATTCTCTCTCTCCCCCTTATCCCTCGTTGTAAATCCGCACGGTGTTTGTTGCGCAGAGTGTTGTTTCCTAAGGTACACGGCCTCTGGGTACGTGCAGCCTTTATATCGAGCGCAAGAGATAGGGCGATACCTGTGGCCAACTAGCAAGAGCAAGACGAAAACAGGCGAAGATGACAGTGTTGAAGGACAGACGAGAAATGGGAGAGAGAGAAAGAGAGGGAACAGAGAGAGAAGAGAGAGAGGGGAGAGAGAGAGAGAAGGGTTAACGAGCGAGGGGAAGAGGAAAGTAAATATCGCAGTGCCGAGCGAGAGAGATGAAAGTAAGATATATATATACATATATGTATAAATGCACAATTAACAACTTAAAAAAGCGTTTAACAATTTAACTTTATTCTTATTTCCGAACAAACATGTGATACTCATAATAACATACGTATAATATTTTGTTTTTTTTAGGTATTACTATTTTCAATGTTTGAGGAAAATGATAATTTCGTTAAAAATTTCAAATTGTTTTTTTTTAACTTGCTAATTGGACTGAATAGGAGTAAACAAATAATGAAATGTAAACACCCTGTACATCACTAGTGGCTTGTAATTTTATTTCTTTTTTTTTAATATTTCACGAGGAATTGAAAATCCTGCTAAATAACCGAGTAAGGTACTCCAATTAACTACAATTTTTCTTTTTAAAACTTCAGTGTAGTAATTTTATGGACAACTTTATTAAAATCCTCAAATAAACAGTTTTGCAGTATTTATTTATGCTGCATACATTTTATGTGTGCCTTATTTGAAAATTTGAATCTGTTTAATTTTGTTTCAAAATAAATTTTGATCTAGTATATGCTCGTTTGTAACAGAATTACCTTTATAAATGTTTATGTATTTGAAGAGAGAAATTCGATTGCATTGCTAAACGTTTCCGGAACAAGTTAGCACACTAAAGTAATACAAACATTTCGAAACGAAATATCTATTATGCAAGTTAAACAAGCATGTAGGGATTTTGATTAAATATGAAGATTATATGAAAAAATTTAATATTGAAAACTCTGAATTAAGAATAGTGGAAGTCGTATTCAATGCATTAGCATCAGTTCATAAAAATTCCGCGTAGAATAAAGCGAGTAAAGTTTGTTAAATGTAAAGAATAATATTAATTCTAACCAATGTATAAATTTATTCAATATTAAAAAATATTTTTTTTGAAATGCAAAAAGTTAGTGTGATGAAGCAAATTTGCCCACTTATTGACTTATTACAAAATAACGCGGCTCATATGTTATACATTTTGAATTCGTATACATTATTTAATATTTGCTTTTGTTGATGCTAATTTTTTAACTTAAACATGTATATATTTAATATTTTTATAGACATATAAAAAAATAATAATTTTATTCAATTGCGTGCCCCTCCAGCTGCCACTGAACGTGTTTGTGTGTCCCCGATCTGTGTGCCTGTCCGTAAGTGTGAGCTCCCTGTGTGTGTTCCTTTAACATCTTAATAAGCCTAGAGGCAATGGATAAAAATAAATAATTTATTCGCCACAAAGCTAGTCTAATAAATTTTTTAAAATTCTTATAATAAATGAACCACTCATAGATCACATTTGCAAGATAAAAATATGCGGGTGAGACAAATAAGCGTAACTCAGATTGAACAAGAAAGGCTTAGCATCAAAAAAGCATGCACCTCGGCATGCACACTATCACGGACATAGCCTTAAAGCTCATGGTATCAGTGTGAATTATTGTATTGACATGCTGTGAATTATTATAATAACCTATTTATTTACTTAGAAAAAGTTGCAAATTCTTAAGGTTTCGGACAAGCGCATTGACGAAATTTTGGAAAGTCGCAACATTAATTTTTAATTTACTTTAATAAATTTTAATCGTAAGAGATATCTTTGTACAAAAACATAAATATTTTAACAATTTATATAAAAATATTTCATTTATCTGTATACTTATACTTGCATAAATCATTTAAATAATATAAAGAAACACACGTACGGCAGGCTTATTTACCCATTAACGACCAAGACCCCGAATTTTCAACAAGTTTTTCAAGGTTTTTTTTCAACTAAAAAGAAGGTTTGAAAAAATTTGAAAAAGATCATATCCGACGTATTTTCAGCTGTTCTTTCGAATGGTGATACCGATTTTTTATTAAAATACCCGTGCAAAAAAATATGGCGTGTTTTTCACG
>UELU01139013.1:0-23530 GCA_900490025.1 Megastigmus dorsalis
TGTATTTATAATGGTATCTACGTAAGACAGAATTATAGTAAAGAAACTTTAAACGCGTTTTTCTGGAAATCACGTTTTTCAAACCTGGGAGACGTTTTTCTCAAAATCTACTAAGCCAATCTCAGTAAACCAAAATTTTATTGATACTATATATAAAAATATTAGAATGACATTCAATTTAATTTCCTGTTGGAAAAACTGAGCTAAAAATCTAGCTAAAAATTCAGCTATAGTTTCGTTAGTTGGTCAACAGAGCTTGGCTAGAGCTATTAGTGCAGCGCTGTAACTTATCTCGTCCGCCATAAGTATTGTTTTGTAAGCTTGTACTAAAATAAGTATGTGAGTGTCGCGTCCAAAATTTTGTGTATCTCACCAGAGACGAATAAGGAAGTGCGGTATAGGATCTGAAAGTGATCTGAGTATGAGCATGTTTACTTTTCGAGGTTAGATGTGCTTTCTCGTCTAATGTCTACACAGCACTTTTCTTCAAAGATAAAAAATCTTGAAAGGGCAGCTTTTTCTGGGTGAGATCCATGTTTTAGAAAATTTATTTTTCTCTGCTACTCCTAATGCACTGTCGATTTTATGTGTTTCTAGGCGTAGTATAACTGATTGGCAGCAATCTGTGCTTGTATCTCTTTTTCTTCTAAGCTTCAAGTACTTCTTTTTTAGGGTAGGTAGTTTCTCCAAAGATGTACGACAATTTTACTATTAATTTCGGCAGTTATCCAACAGATATTATTACTATTTCTAGGTGTCATACAGGATGTATGTGCTTCTATCTTCATCGTCCTTTTCTGCTTAACAATAATATCGATGCTGATCGATAGTAACTGCTCCAGATAGTTGAATAGGTAAGCATAAATACAATTTTCCCTCTTTAGTACAATGATATTTTATATTAATAACAATTTTGCAGATACGAGAACGAGTGATCTGCAGTCATTCGAAAAATGATAGGATAAATCAAAATCATTCATAAATCGAAATTTATATTCAACAGTTTTTCTGAATTTTAAGACATAAGTATTCTCATTATAATAAAAGATAATATCCTAAAGCAATTTTCAAGTATAAAAATCATTCGATAAACCTTATGACTTAAAAATTGAACAGTATAAACCTTGTCTTATGTATGTTTTTTTTTTATATACAATTACAAGTAGCAGTTACAATCACTTAATACTTAATTCGATCATAGAAAGTAAGCACTCTCAAAAATTGCGATTAAAAGTGAAATACCATTAAAATCAAGCTTTATATTGAAAAAATTTTCTTAATTCTAAGGCATACATTTTCTCAGATGGTACTTTTACATAAAATTGCTTGAGGATGTTATTATATATTATATTATTAAAAGGATTATTTTTTGAATTTAGAATTGAACTATTTACACTATCTATCAGCTCTAGTTGCCTATAATACATCTCCAATCTACATTAACTTTTATTATAATTAGTTCTGAATTGTTTTTCATTTATAAACAACTTAATGATTATGTGTAAAATACAATAATAAATATTATGCGAGACTTATTTGAAGTTTCTAATACCACATTATATATGAGTACCGTAAATGAAAAACCACAAGCAATATACTACTCACAGCGATATATGATCATTTTTTCTTATCTATAATATAAGCCAATGATGATTAACAGTTTACATTCATTATTAGATAAAACATCTCTTGCATATAAGAAAGAATGACCATATATGACCATAAATGAATGAACTCCGGCTGAATGTTTTTAATAGGAATAAGATAATATACTAAAGCAATTTTAAGTAAAAAGATCATCTGAGAAAATGTATACCTTAAAATATAGAATTTTTTTTTAATAAAAGCTTGGTTTTAATAGTATTCTATTTTAATAGCCTATTTTAAGTGCATACTTTCTGTGATTAAATTAACAATGGGAACCCAAGGAGTCCGCGAAACCGATTTGGCTGAAACTCTGAAAAATGGTTACTTGTACCTAAAAATAAAGCTCAGTACCTATAAGTCCTTCAAATGGACCTCGAAATCTACCTAAATATCCATTTTGAATTTAACCTGGAATTTGACCTAGATGTCCGCCCGGATATCCGTCTAATTTCGCTAAAAATGTATTTTTTTCAACAGGGCTAAAATTGATTGAGTTTTACATCCACAATAGGGATAGAAAGTCATTCAGAGCTACCAGGAATTAATATGCAAGTTAACAGTTGAAACCAATCAAAAACAATTCAATTCAATTGCAATATGTAGAATATATTACACTTTATGAAGGAAAGTACAATAACAATTCATTAACAAATACATCGACTATAAAGTTATTCAGGTTAATTAAAAAATAATTATATTCTGTGCAGCGCAATCGCATTTGATGTAAAAAATAAAGGTAGGTATTGGACTTACTTCGAAACGATTTAAATCAATTAAAAAAGGTAACTAGGATTTACAGAAAAGTTGTTACAATTCAAATTAAGCTTCTAATATTAATCTTAACGCTATTTTTTACATTTGAATACAAAAATAAAATAATATTGAAATTGATTGAAATTAAAAAAAATTAATTAACAAAAGGGACACTCAACTTAAGAGAACTACTGCAAACAAGTAATTATTTTTAAAGGTAAATATGCACCAGTGAAAAATATCCGGGCGGATTTTCGGGGGGAATTCCACCCAGATATTTTTGATTGGGTGAGGATTAAGATTCACACTTAAAACCAATTAATTTTTTTTATTGTTTTCAATTAGGCATTTTCAGCAGTGGCAGATAGTACGATCATCATCAGCACAACCTGATGTCTACTCAAAGACACACAATCTTGTTTTGATCATTTTTTTCTTTCAAGAAAAATTTTGAATATTTTATTATTATACGTACATTGTAAACATTGATATTGTTTTATAAAATTAAAGTAAAGGTTTAATTTAATAATTTCACTTGTTATTCTTTATACTTATATTTCTACTATAATTTACATGTATCAAATTTATAGTCGTTTTATAGCATATTTTCTTGATTGTAGTATCTTACTTATATTATTTATCAATACATATATTTATATTTCTATTTGGGTGATGGCTAAATTTGATCACTCCAAATCATTTATTATCATCTTCTTTGTATAATGAATAATAATCTTCACCTAACCTGTTTTGTCAAATTCGGTAAGATAAATGGCACAAGATTTTTTTAAAAGGGTGTTGCGATGCGAAAATTTCCCGACAATTAAGCCTTTACCTAAATAGAAAACTTTGCCAAATAATAGTCATGTGATAGTAAGATAAAAAATTTCTGATTTATTAATATTTATGAATATGAAATAGTTATTTGTTTATTCATTCATCGGTTCATCAACAAATTAAGAATATAAATTAATTATATTCTGTTTTGAATCTTTCATTGGATTTTATAATTAAATTAATAATCATTTTATTTAAGTATAGAATACGAACTTGCAAACTCGTGCACCTATGGCACTCAAAGATAGCAAGATGGAGATGCCCCCAGTCAAAATACTACTTCTGTGCTGTTAACAGTTTACCTAAATATTTGAAGCTGTTCGAACAGAATCAACTTCCACAGGGTGTAAATTTTTGAAAATTGCGAAAAGTAAAAAAGAATGTATACCTTAATATGATGCGATTATATCTAATTTCTAATCACTTCTAAGTTAGCATATATATGTACAAAATTTCATGGGGAAATATTGGTTCGTTCTAGGGATGTAACTCTTACTTGAGTGCTTTTCTAGTGATACAATTTTCAAATATTTTTAAATCTGTAACAAATACGCAATTTTCAAAGAAATATTTAATTTAATATTAAATTTATGAATAAATTTCTCAAGCTGATTACCACAACTGCATTAAAAATTTCGATGTTTAATCTATAATAAAATAATTATTTTTATAAGTTGAATATATCATAGATTTTTTTTCTAAGGGTTTGACTACAAGTTCAAATTTTTTTTAATGAAACATTGAAAAATATTAAATTTTAATATTGTAGATCAATAATCTTAACAAGATACAATTACCTTTCATATCTAGTCAGTGTTAAGAGTAGTTGGGTTCAAACGTATACCAAATTAAAGAATAAAAGTATAAAATGTTTAGCGAAAATATAAAAATATGGCGAAATCAAATTTGGATTAAATACATCCGTCGTCTTTATTGTATACCGACAAACATAAAAACATTTTTTAAATAAATATATTTTTGATCTCAGGGACCAAAAGTATGTTGAATTTCGTACAAAAAAGAAACTAAAAGATATACATAAATTCAATGCTTTCTCCTTGAGAAAGCAAATTTAATAAGAAACGTAATATATAATCATCACCATAAAAAAGTGTCTGTAATTGGAACGTTTTTAAATTTAGTGGAAACTGTTGACGCAGTCAATCATGAAATTGTGCTTGATAATCAAACGATATAGACTTAAAGGTAAAACGTTTATATTATTACATATATTTATGACTTTTGAAAAGCATATATATAATTTATGTAAGTGATCTTAGAAATATAACAACTATTGTTCGGCGAGAATCAATATCAGAACCATTAATATTTACGTTGTATGCAAAGATTTATCGAGTCTATCGAAAGGAACAATTATATCATATGCGAATGATACTGGTACCATAGATAAAGATATCGTAGTGAAAATATAACATAAGATGAACGCGTATACTTAAATATACGAATTTCTGAAACTACTTATTATGGTTTAAATAAATAAATAAGTGACGCTATGATAACACATATCAAGATTAATTAATTATATTCAAATATCCAGCATAAATAACGCTATTTTACTACGTCTTTCATTTAAACTATTTTTCGACAATTTTATAAATAGCATTAATTATTTGATTTGGTACATGCATCGACTATAAGATAATCAACAGAAACTTTTAGTTCAGAATGTAGATGATGAAATAGCAACAGCCAATGAAAACTATCTTGGGGCATGCCCCTTCTTAAACCCCTCCTACGGTAACCATGGAAACAAGTTAACAGTAAGAATCCAGTAAGCATTTGTTTCAAAGAGAGGGAACTAAGGCAGTGTCAAGGGTCGAGCATTTCTGCAGTCGGTATTCGGATGGTCCTGAGTGCAGTAGCACATGTAAACTAAGAGAATATACTAGTTATTAATTTCTAAAGCTAAATAAAAATATATGCTAAATCATAACTCAATAGAACAAAATATATTACACAATTTCTTTTTTATGGTAATTTTGCATGGAAAATATTAGTGTTGTGAGTGAACTATTAAAAGAATTAAAAATTAAAAAAAACTAATACACGCACATATACATGCATATGCGTAAATTTAGACGCGAATATACGCGTCTGAATATACACGGACATTTGTTTATATGTAAATGCATGAGATTATATGCTATACAACTTAAATATCTCTTCAGTTTGTGGTTAATAATTTCAGTTAATATTAGTAGAAAGTGTCAACTAATTACACGAATTAATTATCTGCATTTACTCATACATTCAAAACTTTCTTCAATACGTATTACAGAATAAGATATTTGAATTATTCAAACTAATTTCTATCATAAAGAAACTCCACTTAATAATATTAACGTTTGTAATAATTAAAAATTTTGGCGCAAAATCATTGCGTTTTACTATAAGTTTTTAAGTATAGCTGGATATAAAAAAAGTTTTCTAAAGCTCAAATACTAAAACAATGATATTTTATTAACAATCGAACTTTGTGTTCAATATTATTTTATATAATTTTTTATGCTATTAAAATTTATTGAATATAACTGTAATTAGTTATTCATATTGAAGCTGGGATTTGCGGCGCGTGACACCCCCGCTTCTATGGCGATGGTAGCTCCGGCGCCCTCTTGGGCTTCGCGTGATCCTGCAGTGGTTGCAAACAGTGTTATTAACCACCCTATAAGTAGCAATCAAATTAGACCTAATTCGTCAATGACACCATCTTCAGTTTCTGAAGAAATTACGTGTCTGGTAACGGCAGGATCAGTTTTACCTTCTCGAGAGCCTTTGCCGCAAAGTACCACACCTGGTAGTCAAGCAAACAGCTCACAATCTGGAAGTTCTCAAACAGAAAAATCGTCAAATATCGAATGTGTAGTATGCGGTGACAAAAGTAGTGGGAAGCATTATGGACAATTTACTTGCGAAGGTTAGAAAATGCACGATTACTTTAAACTGTTTAACTCACCATAAAAATGTACTTTAAGAGGAGCATACTATTAAATAACATAAAATGCTTCATTATGGTATGAAAAATTCTTTAATTATATACACTTTTTTCTTCACAAAATTAGAATCTATAAAATTTTTAAATTGTAAGGATTTTTAGACTTTTATAATACATTTTATGAAGTAATTTTTATAAGAGGTAAATTTAAAACTAATTCACTATTTTCAATAGATGCTTATAAAATATAAATAAATAATAGCTAATATAATATTAAGACATTTAATTCTCCCACATTTTATACAATTTGAAAAGAATGTACATTAACTGTTATTAATGTTTTGTTAAGCAACAATAATATCATATAGTTAGTACATATTATTGACAATCATATTTACACAAAGATGTGAAGAAATTTAATATTATGTACAATCATGGTTGCTAATGGAATAGTTTGAAAATATTATTTATTATTAAGAAATTAAATTAAATAATAAACGCAAACTTTTAAGATTTTTTCCGATTTCCTTCTAATCAAACAAAATACAATAGTTTTATATATTAATTACATGTGTATATTATATACAATTTTTCTACGAAAACAATCTTCATTTACTTATTTCTAAAAATATAAACTAATAGCTTAGCATTTTAAGTACGATAAAAACAAATAATATAAAGAACATCTCAAATGATTTAATAAGTTCCTAATAACGTATAATACTTTCAAACAATTAATGTGCACGCTAGCACGAGTAAGCTGAGCATACAGTATCATATACACTCATATACATATAAAATATACAAAAAATATACATGCATGTACGTGTGGTATTATTCCTTAAAAACCCTTATACATAGCAAAAAAAATTAAAACATTTTTTCTGAAAAAAGGGAGGTTCTTCCGTCAAATAATAAAAAGTACAATATTTTAAAGGAATTAAATTTTGTTTCTATATTTATGTTTGCAATTATAAGGCAATGGCATTCAGAGATATGTATTGTTATTGTTTATATATTCGTTTTCCGCACAACCTGCATGATAAAATTCTTAATGTAATGCAATTTACGGTATACCAAACTATCTATTAACAACAATTACAATTTAAAACTAACACATTTGGTCGTTTATATCCTGATACTTTTTTGTAATAATAATTTAAGCCAATACGCATTACTTCATGTCACAATAATGTAAAATATATACATAAATTATAAATTGAGGGGATGTGGTATGATCGGAAATATGTCTACCTCACAGTTTTTGCATTTAATGAAATATATATAGATAGAGATTGATTTTAGAAAAAGAAAACTCTCTGTCATCATAACATTACGAGGTTCAACTTTCATGCAATTCCACCCACAATTTACAGATTTTGGTCACTGAAAATTTTTTTCATCGTAATTCACCGCGATTTTTATCTCAGATATTTTTGACGACAAAAATCTCTGTAAATTATGGATGGAATTACATGAAACTGGAATCACATAATGTTACGATGCTGACCTAGAGTTTTTTTTTCAAAAATTAGTCTTTATCTTTATATATTTCATTAAGTGCAAGAGCCGGTAAGATAAGAATCTTTCCGGCTATAGCACATCCCCTTAAACATATTACTTATATACGTCTAAGTTCATAAAATTTTCTTTTAAGAAATTCATTTGCATTTGCTATTGCTAAAAATACATGTATATTCTAACAGAATATGACAGACCAATTCCACGGGATTGTTACTTTTCGACTTTTAGAAACGGTAGACTTATTTTTTGGAAGCACTTTTACAATTTTCTGTTTCATTGTAAACCAGCTACAAAATTATTGTCACTTAGCTTGCTCAAACTTAATTGTTTGATCCAATATATATGAGATTATATATTTAGTTAATAAATTGAGTAATAATGATATAATTTTAAAACTTTTATTTTTGAAAATAGTCCAAGAATTATGCAAGAAAGGAGGACGCCGACGAATGCGTAGAAAATAAATAAACCTAGATAAACGTACAAATTTTTTTTATTCATTAGAGCTGCTCAAAATATTAGTATTGGAATAAAATTTAATCAGGGAAAATGCGCGGAAATATAAAAAAATTCAAGTCAATTTTGTTAAAATGAGTGAAAAACTCAAGATTTCATCCGACATCTAGTATTATAAATTAGAAAAAATCACTTTTTTTATATTTTCCACTTCATAGAGAAGACATTTTTTATTCAAATACTTCAGAGTTTAAGGATTCTTCATGCTGAAGTCGAGTTTATAGGATGCATGCCAAGTTTGACCATGGGCCGCTACCGCCGTCCTCCTTTTAATATATAGTTATCAAATTTTAGTTATTATTAAAATATCAAATATATTCGTTAAATAAATATTATATATATATATATATATAATATTTATTTAACGAATATATATACATCCCTCTGTTTCGGGTCAATTTATATCTCTCTATGACATATAGTCAAAATGTAGTGCTGGACAAGTACGCATCGCACGTGCTCTCATTAAATTTAAGGAGGTTCTATAGTTACTACGCTAGTCAAAACGCGAAAAAGAGAGATATAAAGAGAGACGAGCGGCCGCTGCTCTAATTCCGAGCAGTTTAAAATTGCCATTGCTCAAAGAATTGATTATGAAAATGTGCAAAAAAATTATCAACATTCTTGAATCTATGTACAAACATGTAGTATTATTCAAACAATTTGCACAAAAAATGTGTAACTCGGCAAAATTAACCTGCGAATTCTTTAATTGATAACAACGATTGATACGAAAATACTTGATTAATTTCAAATCGCGTAGCCATTGCTTCCAATGTAAAAATTCTGCATCGCGTATAACTTCGTCCCAGCCAATTCCACTTTTCCAAATATTTTGCATTAAAATGCGCGAGTGTATAGTGAAGGGTGTTAAAAAGCCTAAAGGATCGAAAATTAACATTATTATTTTAAGAAATTCGCGTTTAGTAGGTTTTTGGAGTCCATTAAATAAATTTTTATTAATTTTATGTAATTCTACGTTAAAGAATAATTCATCTGATAAATTAAGCCATTTTAAACGTAACACCTTTTCGATACCGTTTGATTCTGCGTCGACTTTTAGTAGCTGCTTAGGATCGTTATTAGTGTTTAAATTATTTAAAATAGAAGGTTCGTTGCTCGCCCAACTATGCATTTGCCAATCCGCATTCGCATTTATTTCGATTGCTTCTAAAACGCGGTTAGAAGCTTCTTCAAAGGACGAACAGCTGTCGAGAAAATCGTCCATGTAGCAATTGTTTACAATACTGTTAGAAGTCGCAGGGTAGCGAGATGAAAATTGTGCTGCGTTTTTGTTTTTTATAAATAACGCAGTACATGAGGAAGATTTAGCTCCGAAAAGCATTGAGGTCATAACATATTCTTTAGGCTTAGACATTCCATCTTTACCTCTCCATAAAAAGCGCTGAGCGTCGTGATCCTCCGGGCGAATTTTAATTTTTAGGAACATGTCCTTTATATCTGCTTTGATAGCGTATGCAAATTGGCGAAAACGCATAATTACTCCCGGTAATGACTTTAATAGGTCCGGGCCTGAAAGTAAAAGTGTATTGAAACTAGTCGCGATCGTTTTTGCTGCAGCGTCAAAGACAAGTCGTACTTTATCGGGTTTGTTGGCATTTTGAACACCGAAATGAGGCAAGTACCAAATTCTGTTACCCAAAGGAATTTCACTTGCTTCCTGAGCGAAATTTTCGTCGAAAAGTCTATTCATTTCACGATAATACATTTTCGCAAAGTTTGAGTCTCGATCAAGCCGCTTTTCCAACAAATATAGTCGTCGAAGTGCTTGCTTCCGACCATTGGGAAAACCTGTTTCGTCATTTCCCCAAAGAAGCCCAACTTCCCAAGCATTATTTATACGTCGACTAGTATTCTCTAAAATCTCAAGCGCACGCTCGTTTTTCGGATTACTTAAAACGTGATTATTTATGCCTGTGGCGTCAAGGTCAAAATAGGATTTTATTGTATCGTTTAGTTCGTAATCAATTTTCGCGGATAATGAATTTTTAGATAAAACACGATCCAAACATTTAACCTGGTAGTCTGTGACATTATTATAACAACCGTGAATCGTCCAGCCGAAAGAGCAGTGAGATATTAGAAGTGATCTTCCTATTATCTCTCTAAATTCGTGCGTTATAATTAAATCGCTGTTGTCTTGGCCAAACAGTATATCAGGAGTTGCGTCATAAGCCGCTGAACGAATGCCCGTTTTCTCAAAACAAAATTTTGCCAATTCTCCGTCTATACGCTGCTTAGGGAGTGCCAAGTCATCGACAACCAAAACATTTTTTATTTCAAATATAGAAGATTCACTTTTAATGTGTAGATTTATTTTTCTAGTCGACATCGCTATAGGTTCTTCACTCCCTACACCCTTAGGAGAGATATTTACTCGCATAGCTTTTGCACCGATTCTCTCAATGACTTTCGCATTTATTAAGGTCACTGTTGAGCCTTCATCCAATAACGCATATATCGTACTACTAGAGCGTGCACCTATTACACAAATTGGAATCATTTTTAAAAATGTACGCGGCTTTAGTCATGGTTTACCTACGAATGATAATTCTTTATCGCGAACTTGCGAGACACTCTTTAAATTTCCTTTCTCTCTTTTTTCAATATTTGAAGTTTCATTGATATCATAAAAATGTGAAACGTCGCGATGCTTGCGGCCGCAGTGCTTACAAGCTACATTTTCGCAATCATTACGCATATGGCCTTCCTTAAGGCAATTAAAGCACACGCGACTAGCTTTTACAGCTTTCCAACGCTGAGCTACCGAAACGTTCACAAATTCGCGACATTGGTTTATTCCATGATTTTTACGACCGCAAAATATACAACGCGTACATTTTCTATCGCCCTTTTCTTTTGTATCATCATTAAGGTTATTTTTTATGTTGTTTAAATGAACAGATTTTCTGATCATACGAGGATGTTTGGAGGAATACCGTGAAGTTTGACTAGTTGTTTCGCTCGATTCAAATGAAACTATACCGGCAGCAATATTTAGTTCGGCTTCTTTATAAATAAAATCAGAAATTTTTTCCAAATCGGTTTTGTCATTAGATTCGGCCGCGGCAAATCTCACATAATTTGAAATCATCGAGCGAGGCAGCTTGTTTAATAATTCATTCACAAGTTCCGGGCTATATAAATACCCTAGATGGTCATCAAGTGATTTTATAGCTAAAACTGCTGCTCTCAACTTTGTCGCGAAATCAATTAATTTTATTTCTTGTAATTCAATATTTGGCAAATCTTTTAGCATTTTTATAATTTTACTTAAAATTAATCGCGCATTTCCAAATCTCATTTCTAGCCCTTTTATAATATCATTTGAATGGCCACCCGCCATAAACAATCCTCGCGTCGCTTCTAGAGCTTCTCCTGATAAAGCTTCCCATAATCGTGTCAAGTTCTCATTGTCCGAATAATTACCGAGAGCAGTAGAGTATTCAAAAGCGTCTTTGAAACGTGACCATTCTAGCGGGTCGCTCGAGAACGATGGCAACTTTTTACCCGAAGTTAGTTTATGAATAAATGTAGAATTATTGTCAGTACAAATACTTTTATCTCTGATTGTAGCTAATGTGTTCTCTATTGCTCTCGTAAACCTATCTAAATTATTCTCGCTCAAATCATTAACATCATTACGATCATTACTTAAACGTAACCTCTTTTCCGGTAGACCACTGTTTGTTGATTGTTGGTTGCTATGAGTGCGTCGACGGGCAAAGAGGTTATAAAGCGCTCTCACGGCGTTCGCTGCTCGCTGAGAAGACGACGTGTTCGGTAATGGTGCTGAAACAGCTACTGGGTGTTGTACGTTGCGATGTAGTGCGCCCTCGTGGGCGTCGTCGTTGCGTAGATCTTGCGCGAGCGGCGCGTCGCTACGCGCAGCCACCACATGTCGAGCTGGTGAAACGTCGTTTTCGAGGAGATGTTGGGCGGGCGGCACGTTGTTACGTGCACCCACAGCTCGCCGTCGTCGAACTGGTAGCGCGTCCGCGAGAGCGATGCCTTCAGGAGCTGATCGGGCGGGCGGCGTGTTCCCACGCGTACCCGCAGCACGGCGTCTTGGAGTCGCATCCTCGAACGTGTCACGTTCAAGCGTAGGATCAGCGGGCGGCGCGAATCCACGCGCACCCACAGGACGTCGTTGAGCAAGTCGGCGAACTGGGGGTGCTTCCCCGAGCCTTCACGAACAGGACGAGCGAACGGCGCGTTTTGACGCGCACCCACAGAGGCTCCTTGGTGAGTCGGCGGCGCTTCCTGGAGCGCGTTACTGTCCGGTACAGTTGGAGCGGGCAGCGCGTTTCTACGCACACCCACAGCACGTCGTAGAGCAGGCCGTCGTTGAAGTGGCAGCACTTCCTCTAGTGCGTCGTCCTCAGGAATAGGTAGAGCTGGCGGCACCTCCTGGGGCACAACATCTTTAGGAACAGGTCGAGCTGACGGTGCGTTGCCTCGCGCCCTCACTGTGGCTGGTCGTCGTTGAGCTGGTGGTGGTCGCTCGAGTAAGTCGCCATCATGGAGAGGTTGGGCGAGCGGCACAATATCTCGTGCACTCGTAGCACGTCGTCGAGTAGGTAGTCGACGAGCTAGCAGCACCTCCTCGGACGGGTCACCTAAAGGAACAGAACGAGCTGGCGGCCGGTTACTCGCAACACGTCGGGCTGATGACGCGACTCTGCGTGCTTCCATAACACGGCCTTTTATTTTTTTTTTATTGTCGCAGAATAGACAAGGTATAAAAATACTTCCGGGTTTCGGCACCAAGAAATGTATTACAACTAATTGCGCACAATAAAAAATCAACAGTATTAAAGGAAATATTTTTAATGTTGATGGTTCTGCTGCTGAGATCCAAGTGTCGAATTCATCGATTTTAGTTTTACAAGATCTTCGGTTATTTAACAAAATCCTTATCATTTATTTTTGTTGCTAGGCAACGCGACGCTCAACATTTTAGTAGGCACATGTTGTTTTAACTTAAATGGTTACATATACATATAAGCTTTCTTTCTTGTTTTATGTTGCGGCTTTTTCGCTCGCTTTCGTAGCAAGCCTTTTCGTTTGCTGTACATGGTGGCGTTTTTCGCTCCCTTTTGTCGCAAGCCTCTTCGCTTGTTTTACATTGTTTCATTGGCCGATTCTATTGCCAACCGTCCGCAAATTCGCCTCTTCGCGAATTTGCCCCGTGGTTTATCCTTTTATCGACTTACGTCGGTGGATAAAAAAAGCGACCCCGAACGATCCTTTTCGATCGCCGTGTACGCGGCATACGCAATATTTTACCATTACTCCAATGAGTCTTTGCATGTGAAAATTCTTTTTTCTACCCTCTTTCAATATGACTCGCTTGGAAAACACATGAAAAAGAAACGAACAAGTTATATTTTTGACGGTTAATTTATTCCAAAGCAGCCTTATTTCCAGTATCTTTCTTTAGATTTTTATTAACATTATACAATCGGGAACATTAACATTATAATGGTCCTTCCAGCCGGATTTAAAACACTGTTTAATCGATATTTAAAGTGTAAAAGTCTCTGGTCAACGAGCCCTTCAGCCATACTGATAAAAGTTACAATAGTTCCAGGTTCTAAAATCAAGTGACAAAACGAACATGAACAATTCGGAAAAACTGTACAAATAAAATTAGCGTAAGATGTTGCAATTATTAATTTAAAGACCGCGGAGCCCAGTTAGTAGTTCACAGATTCAGTGCGCTCGTATATGTGTAAGAGTATGCGAACATAAACAATTCTCTACATCGCTCTTTCTGTCAAGCAGCTTATATGTAAAACATTTCCAAACGTAGAAACGAGCAGGAAAGCATCAAGGGATACATCAAACGACGGTGCGGCTTGACTCTAGAAACACTCTAACTCTACAGTATCGGATTTATCTGTCCTATTTTACACAACACAGCCGTCATAATTATAAGTCTATAAATGCGTGACTTTTTGAATTGGGCGGCACTTGTGTATTTATCATGTACACAGATTGATACTTGATATTGATGTTATTTTGTACACTATTGATAATTTTGGCGCGTTTTAAAGAATCGCAATAAATTTGAGCATTTTCTTATTTTAATTTGTAATAAAAAGGCGATTAGTCTTATAAATGATCAAGCTTTATTAGCTCAAAGAATTTTCAATATTGGCGAAGCAATCGAAACAATAACAAAAGATCAAATGTTTAAGGGTACTATTGAGGCAAGAGTTGCAAATTCAGATTGAACTTGGACAAAATATGAAAGTCGACATGAGAAATTGCGAACAAAAGCCAAAGCCGAAGAATTAGATAACAAATATTTTAAAGCGGATCATTTTGGTATAACTGAATTGCATTACGTTGATATAAAAGGGATAGGTTACTAAAGAAATCATGGGTAAAAACTGAAAGTAAAAGCAAACTTCCACCTCCCAATATTTCTTTGTTCGACGGCTATTTAGCCAATTGGCCAAGCTTCAAGGATTCCTTCTCATCTATGGTTAGGTATAAACATAATCTTTCAGGCGTTGAAAAATTACTTTATAGCACTGCGTGGCATAAATCCGCACTTATGTCACGCCTACCCGTGCCATAAGCAGTCCATTCTTGCACCGCTAATACACGCCGTGCCATAAAGTGCCACTTAGGTCACTAGAATCGTAATGTACTATTATTTAAAATCATACTATCAGGCGAAGCTGCATCGATGACTACAGATATTCTTACAACTAACGATAATTTTACACAAGCTTGGAACATCTTATGCGATCATTACAATAACGCAAGATTATTGGAAAAAGCTCAATTATCTAAATTATATGCATTATTAGCCTGTAAAAAATGATCTCTTGTAGAACTCCGAAAATTGGTAATGGGTATGAATGCATCATCTATCTAAATCGATCTGTTAATCAATGAGATGATTAGCTGGTTTATATGACGTCTTAAAAACTAGATTCTAAATCATCGAGGTTGTGGGAGAATCAAATCGGCAGTCAAACGGAACCTCCAACTTACCAAGAATTAAAAACATTTTTTCAAATTCGACTAAATTTACTTAGCTCTCTTCAGTCTTCAAAATCAGCAGCAGTCTTCTACCAAAGTAAATCGACGATAAATCAAACGCTTAAAGCGAAAACGTTTTCACGTCCTACCAGTTCTATAAAATCTCACATGTCAAATAAAAATTCTAGTGCTCAACAAAACTGTTCTTTTTGTAATCAACAACATTTTATTTCCAGTTGTGAACCATTTAAAGTTAAAACTACTAACAAGAGGAAGGAAATATAATGTTAAAAAAGTTATGTTTGAATTGTCTCGGGTCGCGCTTTATTCGTGATTGACGCTCTACTAAAATATGTATCAAATGCAAAAGCAGACATCATACACTAAATCACAATAATCAATATAAGGGAAATTTCACTCAAAATATTAATCAGGTATCTAATAAGTAGTTTAATAGGCTTAGTCAAAATTAGTTTACACTCTCGTTTGAACACGGAATTTTCGATAAGTATTTTGACAAGGTTAACCAGTTAAGTGCCAAGATGTAAAGTCTATAAATCGAACTGGATTAACTTGGAAGGTCACTCGCAATATCGTAATTAAAGACAATTTAGAAATTAAAGAAATTATAAGTTATTTCTAGCCTCCTCATTATATTTTTAAAAAAAGTCGAAAAGAAAAAGAAACCAAAATCCTAATACACAGATTTAATGAATGTATGAGCTTTAATATCTTTAACTCTGTGCCATCATTTTCATGCATAATTATGACATTAATATTTAAAATTACTTACGTTATAAAATGGTAATTTTTTTTACTAAATTTGTTGAAATATAAATAATATTTGTCTACAATATCATCGTAGTATATTAATGAAAATATCAGAAATAATCAGTTTCAAAATTACAGTTTCAAAATACAGTTTAAATTACAGTTTAAAAATTATAAAACAATGATTTTTTATGTATTATGTTTGTCTTCATAATTCCATAATTGGACGAAAATTATCATAAAATAAATGTTTTGAAGTGTTAATGTAACGCTCGTTGTTACGCTTGAAATGTTAATTCAATAATTAATTACTACTTTTCTCAAATTTGTATAGGAAATTCTTGCTAAGGTGCGGATCTTATGATATTATTCCTAAATATATCTCAAATTTTATAAAACAATTTTATTATTAAATATCCATTGCAACTTTATAAAGAAAAAAGCTGCCCGTTATGAGTGATCCCTCTCGTTGACTGCGCCTCGATGTGGAGTTGGTTTAGTTATCAGGATGTAGTAATGTATTATACTGCTCGTTGCAGTGCCTACACCTGCGTTGGTAAGCACATATCCTCAGGCTGTTGACGAAGGGTTTTAGTTGGATTCGGGAGCAGAGTGGCTCTTAAGGCGACACTGGTGCTGTAGATCGCTGCAACGGACAGCATCCAGTTCCTTGGTCCTATTTTCTAAGAACTTATTGAGATCTGTGAACGTGGGGAAGGTCTGCATGCCCTCCCAGTACTTCTCCCAGTCTTCTCGGATACCTGCATCTAGATTTACTACCATTACCTGGACAAAATAATCATCCCATTGGTCAACAGGCCCGTTTTTGTGAGAAGGACTCTCATGCTTTTATTGGTAATATCTAGTAGCCTGGTGATCTCGCTTTAAGGTGAGTAGCTGGTTGAACTGTACAGAGAGCCTCAGACACTTGTTGTTTTATATCGTTTCCAGTGCATTCCAGAAAAGTTCAAAATTAGCACCAGTCACTTGAAAATTGCTGACACGTCGGGCTGCATCACTATCTAGACAGATCACTAGATGTTGGAGCTTGAGTACTGGAGTCAGAGAGTGGTCGTTTTTTGATCATCGAGCAGAATAACTCCTTGAATGTATCCCACTCCACCTGTTTGCCACTGAAGTGAGTCAATCTGAGCTTCGGGAGAGAACTGGAGGTCGTAGACATCCTTGCAGGTAACTTCAGGCGAATTGTGGCGTTTGGATTTTTGAGTACGTCCAAGGTGAGAGCATCTCTTTCCGGCTTCTCGGCGATCTTCCAGAAGTTCTTGAGTAGTTGGCGTGCTGAAGATTGCTCGGTAAACAGGTCCGTAGCCATGATGAGACGACGTGAAACCTGGTGAAACGTTAAAAGAGGCAGTAAGTAAGTCAAGGAGCAGCCGCTAGCAAAGAAAATGGCAGGAAAGAAGTATGAAGCAAAAGGCAGTGAATGTTGAGAGGCACCAACACTCAAAGCTGAAAGATAATGGTCAGTGATTGACAAGAGCAAGCAGCTGCAGAGAGAATTGGGCGAAACGAGTCCCTGGATAAATGCAAAAGTGAGTGAATAGGCAACGACCACTCCATACTGAGGTAGAAGATTGCAGTGTGATGAATGTGATAGGTGCTGAAGGCACAAGCTCTTAACAAAGCTTGACTAAGTCGCTCTTACTTAAGGCAGCTTGATTGATTTTTACTTTGAAAGCAGCGAAGCAAACAATAACTAAAATTAAAAGCGCTATGAAATGCATGTGCTAACTAGAAGGCAAGATACAATGACTTGATACTTATCACTTCCGTTTATAGAGTTCAGCACGAACCACAAAAACTGGCTCCATGTTCGGAGTTTATGTTGCCTGTTCGACGCTGTCATGAAGTCGCTGACGCGCATTTGTTGCCGCACGCAGCAGTTGCTCCAGTCGTTACCCACATAGCATGAAAGATTGTTGAAAGCTTTCTTCATGAAATCTCCATGAAAGTTCAGAATGTCTGGGACAAATTACTCATATGAAGATTCTTTGAAAGATAGCAGTGACCTACCAGGGAACCTTCCAGGAATATTTCGTTAAAGTTTTGAGAAAGATACTTGAAAGTTTTATGAAGGAAAAGGGAATCTTTAAGCAAGCTTTCTTGAAAGAAAATATCAGCCTTCAAGAAAAACTTTTAGGAAGCTTTCGCGGAATCTTCATGGAAGTTCAGAATCTCTGGAACAATTACTCAAATGAAGATTCCTTAGCGAGAGCAGCCACCTATCGCAGTCGCAATTGCCTAGCAACGCTGGTGACGTCACACCGCTACCGATCACCGACGATTTGAGAGCCTTTATAACGCGGACTGAGCTCTCAAATCGAGAGTATTCGCCTGATGCTTCAGGCTTGTAAGGAGCTCCTTCACACCCGAAACTCCAAGAGTTTGACCAAAGCGACTATCTGGTGCTCCATTAGTCGACTTGGAAAGACCCTGGCATAATACCACGAGGCTCCGCGGTTAGTTCGTTGCTTAGGTGCTCCTGGTGCCGGCATAACCACCTGGCCCTATAGTCCCGGCTGAATCTAAGGCGCTCCTTGATTTAGACGGAACATGGGGTAACGTGAGTCACTCCCGCTATACGCTTAGTCCTTATTCAATGCTCTGGTGCTCCAGGTAGTGAGTAAAGACTAAAGTGGCGATCACGCCCCTTCCACCTCTGGCGCCCCAGGGTGAAAAAGACGAGGGTCGGTAATCGGCACGTGAGGCGCTCCTCCGTGAATGTTTGTGTTTAACTGTCATACCCACCCGTTTTCGCCTACGTTTCGACGTTATTCACGCACTTTTGCAGAATGTCGGTAACTGAGGTGCCCCTCGTTACCGACATATCTAAGAAATCATCGTAGAGACTTCGCGTTTGGCCTGGTACCTTAGTTAGGACCACTAGGATCCGAATCCATAGAGTATTAGTAATTGAGACACCGTTACTGGATTCGTATAGATTCACGTATAAGAGCCTCGCACCAGTACGTGCGACTTTTCCGCATTGCAATATCCCGACGGAATCGTGAAATATACGCGTAAATATAAAACCACGCTGAGAATCATCGACATTATTAACTCGATAAGTTCTTATTTTGTTTCAGACATCTCTAAGTGCCACTTAACACCATCTGCAAAATAAATACTTTATTTTTATTATTTTGTTCATAAATAATTGCATTATTTATTTGCGAATGCACCCCTTCCCTAAAACAAGTTTTTCCAACATCTCACTCCTTCTATCTTGTGAGCTGTTTTCCGTTGCAGCAGTGTGCTCTGTTGCGGACTCCTTTCCAGCTTGCATTGCCTTGGGTTTGAGAGTAAAGCTCTTCACTTTCTCACCTCGTGGCCAGTGCTTTGTAATGACCTCCTTTTCCTCCTTTGTAAGGCTTTGATCAAATCTGATTATAGACAGTGGGTTTAAGACAAAGTAAATAGCTCCCTCTTTGGTTCGAGCTAGCAGCAACTCCTTCCTCTGGTGCTGTCGCTCGTCAGCGACTTTGCACCACGTTATTCTACAATGATTTGGAAGCGCTTCTATGTGGTATCTAGGATTTTTAAAGCAGAATTAGAAAGGGAATTGAAGTGTATTGTGACTATATTTATATAAATATACACACAAACACACATACATATTCTTCATGCTCTGTCAGTCACCTGTTCGCACTGTAAAAAGTGATAGTTTCACACTTTGCAGTCTCCGATCGTCTGTTCTTTGGGTTTTTAGCCCTTACAACTGAACTCTGTTCTTTAATGCTCTCGTATGGGCCCCTGAGAATTAGTTACCGGTTGTCTTGCATGGTGGGTTACACACATGCGTATCTGTCTTACATTCGTTATTTTCCAGTCATCTAGTTTACTCTCGTAATCTTATATCTGCGTATTTCATTACACTATGCTACAGACTTCGCTCATGCTGTCTTACTATCTTACTGTCTTACTGTCCTGCTGTCCTACTGTCCTACTGCCTTACTGTCTTACTGTCTTGCAGTCTTACTGTCTTGCTGTCTTACTGTCTTATTGTCTTACTGGCTCACACTCGTACTGTCTTATTACCTTACTGTTTTACAGTCTTACTGTCTTACTGTCTTACGCTCATAGCCCACTGTCATGATCTACTATTTATACGTTCTTATACTTTTCCTTACACATTCTTATACACTTTTAATCACACTGTCTTGTACTTCTTAGCACGCTCTTAAATACCTTTGATTACACTTTCTTATATTATTTCTAAGAACCATTTACACACTTTTAAGCACTCCTACTAATACACTCTTATTTTTAAATAATGCATTCATAAATATTTTCATTACGAACTCATATTTTGTTTATAAACTCTCAAATGTTAATACACATTTTAATCATACACTCTTGTATTTTAATTTATACATTCTTAACTATTTTATACATGCACTCTTATTTATCTTATTTACACACTCTTATTTTTAGTTATACAATCTTAAATATTTTATTTATTTACTCTTATTTATTTTATTTATACTCTTTTAAGTTAATGGACATTATTACCACATCTGGATGTTTTCACTTGTACTAGCACATTTGCTATGTACACATTTCTTTTCTACTGCGTGACTCTGCTCTTACACGCTCTTAACCTCTTCGTTGTAGCACGGTGTATAACGTGCGCTCTCTCTCTCTCTTTCCCTCTCTATCTCTTTCTTTAGCATGTATTAGCGTCGTACTTCACAATAGACATTCGATATACACGCGCTCTCTCTCTTTCTCGCATATGCGCGTCGCATTTTACGCTGTTTGTTCGATACACACACTCTCTCTCTGCTTTTCCGTTCGCGCGCCACGCAGTTTTTATGGTGGCGTTCACGCCACGAGTGCCCCTATCGGCACTTCTATTGCACTAAACTCTTTCCAGTTTTCTTCCCGCGTGTTTTTGCAGCGAGCGACGATATATTGCAACTTTCGCGCTTTTTCTAGGAAGCGTTATGGTCGTTTACTTTTTCCACAAACTGATTTTGTTGAATTCTCTGTTTTTGATTTTCAGATTTTTAAATTCACACTCATTAATTACACACTCTTTTTGTTTTCACACTTCTTAAATACACAATTTTTGTTTTAACGCTTCTAAATTACACACTCTTTATTTCCACGCTTCTTAAATATACATTCTATATTTTTACACTTTTCGTATTTTGCTATTTACCTGTCACTCTCAAAATTCAATGGTGAAAACCTCACGTCCCAATTAAATCGACCTCAAATCTCGGAAAGTGTATATGAAATTTACATCGAAATCTTAGTTGATTTGTAATAATTTTCAAATAGTAATTGATTCAAGCATAAAACGAAAACTCTCGTGATAAGTTTCTCTTGATTCTCTCTCTCGTAGCTTCAAGCTTCCATTTTAACTTCATCACAGGTATATTGTAACAAAAGTTAAATATTTCTTGAATGCTTCCTGCAATCATTCTACGAAGGATTCGCGAAGGTTCAGCTTCATATTTCATGGGAAGGTTGTTGGAAGTTTATTTAGAAATTTTCTGCAAGCTTATTAGGCAAAGTAGTAATTATAACCTTCGAAGGTCTTTATGCAATCTTTCGTAAATCTTCCACATGAGATTCCAGCATTGATTTTTATAATATTACTCGCGAGGTTCCAGCAATCTTCCCTAAAGCTTCCATATAATGCTTGAAAGTCGAGTATTTTGAAACTTTTTTGTTCCTTTCCTAAAACTCTCAGGAAGCTTTCTTGAAACATCGGTTTGGGATACTCCCTCAAGCTTCCATTTTAACTTCATCATAGATATATTGTAACAAAAGTAAAATATTTATCGAATGCTTCCTGCAATCTTTCTAGAAAGTTTTCGCAAAGGTTCAGTGAAATATTTCATAGGAAGTTTGTTGTAAAGTTATTTAGAAACTTTCTGTAAGCTCATACAATTATAAACTTCAAAGGTCTTTATGCAATCTTTCGTAAAGCTATCACGTTAGATTCCAGCATTGATTTTTATAATATTACTCGCGAGGTTCCTGCAATCTTCCCTAAAGCTTCCATATAGTACTTGAAAGTCGAGTATTTCAAAATTTTTGGTTCCTTTCTCAGTGCCGTGTTAAAAATACAAAAAATAAAAGATATTAAATGTTTAAAGTCGTCGGACGAGTGTGTGTATATGTGCGTGTGTGCGTAACTCATGTGTTGGAGCCGAGACTCATGCTCTCGCGAAAATGCCATAATGTGTGTCGCTGGAAGCGGAATACGCCGAGTGAAAGGGGATGGAGAATGAGTTGGCGCCGATAAGCGCACGACCTATACTATCGCAACTACCAAGTCTGCACAAATATATCATAACAATCTATACAAGGAAAAAGGGATCTGCCTAAGGCAAATATCATATTACCTTTCATCAAGGTATATCAAACAAAGGTTTAGTGAGTGCTGATCTAAACGAGTCTATCCATGCATGCTATTATGTTGGTAGGGAAAGGGAAATTCTTAGAGGACTGTACACGGAGAAAAATGTGCTACTAATCTAGTAGCAGTCCGGCTGCTACTAAAACAGTAGCAGACCTCTGCTACTAAATCAGTAGCAAAATGCTACTGTATATGCCGCAGCGTGCTACTATTTCAGTAGCAGGCACTCTGCTACTACCTTAGTAGCAGAGCTGCTGTAAAATTAGCAGCAATCTGCTACTAATTTGGTGCGTAAGAGACTCTTGTAACCCCACTCCTCCGCCACGCACCGCCCCTCACGGCCTCACCGCGTGGCCCGCGTGGCGTGTATTCCGTTAACAAAGAAACGTTAAAGTTGAAAGTTTTATTCGCTTATATCTCGAGAACGGTTTCGTCCCCGAGAAAATGGTTTACACCAAACGAAAGAACATAAAATTTTGCATTGGAGACGGTTATTTACTCGATTTTGATGAGTGTAAAGTTTCGAGATAATTAGTCGAAAAGAAATGGCGCCGATTCAAGCTATCCTAAGCCCTTCAGGGAGTAAAAAAGTTTGTATAAGTTCCATACCTATAATGTCAATTCGTAATGATGGCCGAGAGCGTTAAAGCGTGTGCACTATCGTTTTGCCGATTCGTGCGACAAGGGTTCGATTCTTGTCACCGGCAAAATTTTTTTTTATATAACTTTTTCTTCCACAATGCATTCCTCCTAATAACGATATTTTTCTCCGATACACATTAGAATGAAGGTAAATGAATGAGGGAAAAAAATAATAATTACTTATTTAAAAAAGTAACAATAAAATATTAACAATTAAAGGTATTACTCTAAATGCTAAAGTACAAAATTGACGCTATTCAGTACAAATTGACCAATTTAAACTTTAGAAAGGATTAAAAAGCTTAAGAAAAATAGAGCAGCAACCAGATCGATTATTTAAGAGTGTCTATATGATAAATATTATTAATATGTTTTGAATATTTCCGTTGTGCGTATATATAATAATAAGGCGTAATTGTCTAATGTATTAAATTATGAATTGGCAATAACTATATATATATATATATATA
>UELU01139014.1:0-15257 GCA_900490025.1 Megastigmus dorsalis
GCGCGAAGGACGTAGTGGTGGGGAGAGTCGAGGCGCAGCGCGAGTAGCCGAGCGCGCCTACTCTCGATACTCTTCAATACTCTTTACTACTCTCTGCTACTCTCTGCTACACCGCCTTACTCTCGCGCACTCAGAGCGTTTCATAAATACTTTTTTGTTCTCGCGGCGGGACTCCGAAGAACGGAAAAAGTAGTGAGGAGTATTAGAGAGTAGTAAAGAGTAGTAAAGAGTAGACAAAAATTTTGGCGAGTATTTTGTGAGTATTTAAGTGAGAAGCCCCTCGATTTTGAATTAGTATATTTTCTATTTTGTATAGAAGACTTAGAATTTGTCAATATAGTAGATTTAGTATTTATTTTGTGTATAATTTGGATTTAGAAGATTTAGAATTGAGGGTATAGTCAGTTGCGCTTGATCGTTAATTTATCGATTCAGAGGCTTTGGTGCATGATCCCATTTGAATTTGTAGATTTAGAATTTTTTATCGATATATTCTATGATTTGACCGATTTAGAAATTGTTTTTAGATGTTTCATTGAATTTTAAATTTCCTGTATTATGTTTATTTATTTATTTTTCACTTATTGAATTTCTGTCACTAATTTTTGAAGTTTTTCACGAATATTTTTTTTTTATATTCATATTATTTTGCTTTTAACTTTCCACTTAATTTCCACACACTTGTTTTATATTTTTTTATTAAGTTTATTTTAAGTTTCTGTTAAAAAATATTAACACACTCTTATTTTAATTTTTAATACTTTATATTCAAAGGATTCTGACACATTTATTTTTTATATTTTTAGATTCACTTGCACATAAATTCATAATTATAGAAAAGAAAAGAAAAGAGAATAGATCCAATATTTTAAAACATTCTTTGACACTTCATCCCGGCTGAGCCCCCAAAAATGTGACGTCCTAAGTGACGCACTATTTTAATTTTTTATTTTAAAGCCTAGGAATTTCTTCCTAATAGCTTGGGACGTATCGAGGAATGTTTTATAATGAAGGAATTGAGGATTTTGTGATGTGTTTGTGTGGAAGAGTTGGATCTGTCCGAGCGAACTTTGCTTAAAGTTCCTGGACAATAACTAACATGAATATTGTTTAGATCCGTCCGAACCAACTTTAAGTTCCTGAACGATATCTAAGTGTATATTGTTTAGATCCGTCCGAGCAAACTTTGTTTAAGTTCCTGGACGATATCTAAGTGTATGAGTGTGTGTGTATGTGTGTGTAGAAAAATGAAAATAGAATAAGAAATATCTTTGACTTACGTATTTATTATAGTTTGTATAAATTTCACTTATTACTATTACACTTTTTCACTTATTATTAAACGCGGCGAACTAGTCACTGGCACTGAATTTGGAGGTAGAAATACGGAGCTACAAGTTCGAGCATGACGTTGATGACTGACGACTGGAGTTCGGAATTCGGAGTTTGTAGAATTTGAATGTTTCGAGTTCCGGAGACGGACTCCGGAATCTCTACTGAATGTTGCAGCGTGATGCGCGCGCTTTTAAAAGCAATGACCCGCCTAATTTTCCGTAGGCGTATGTAGGTCAAGGTAGGTGGATGTCATTGGTGATTGGTTGATGAGTTTCATTGGACAACCCTCTGATGAGTGGTGGGACAGTGCGAGACTTCCGAATTATTCCGAAAGATCGCGCCATTCTTATGTTTGTCAAGGTGTTGATGGGTTTTATCGTTTGGCGGGCGTCTCGAAGGTTCGGCGCCGTGTTTTACGGTTCACGGGTCGAGTTGGTATAACGCGGGGTTTTTCCAAACTCATTAGCAAGTTCTGTGTTGAACCAGTCGTTTGCAAAGCGAGCGTTTCGAAGGGTTTTATTGCATGGCGAATAATTATACGTAATATTAGGACTATATGCATATTGGGTAGGCTCTCGATAATCGTTTGCGCCTTGTGCGCTTGGGCTACTAATGGTTAGGTTTATACAGAGATGCTACAGCGAAATTGAAGGAAAAGAAAAAGGAAAGTTTTAAAAATTTTAAACGATCCAGCCCGACGTTACAAGCGTTATTATTGCGTTATTACATTATCATTACGTAATAGTAACAATATATATATATATATTCTTTTGGAACTCTTAATTTTGTAGCTTGAATTAAGGTTTTGGATCGTAAATTGACTTTACAACATAAAGGCCCGGTAAGCATATAAAAAATTCTTCTTCCTCGATTTTCTTGGGGGTAAAGCCTATTGGATTTGTAATAAAAAAATATGAGTATCCTGACCCCCAACCTCAAAATTAAGCTTTCTTGAGTCAAAAGTATGATAAATCTTTCACATTTTATATCTTGTTGAGTATTTAACTGATTTGAATTAAACCAAATTGAGGTTAAAAGTACATTTCACAACTAGTGAGTGAAGAAGATAACCTGAGCACACCTGGTGCACATACATTTTTTCACACAACGTGCGCAAAGGGCGATTTTACAGCCAATGGAAACCGTATGAATGGTCGCAAACTGTGTGTGGCTGTAGCACATGCAGGCGATCTTGGACAGTTTTGAACCGTTGACTAAATTGCAGAACAACTAAATTGCGAATCAGGCGCGGCTACAGCACAATGATGTGCAGGACAGTTCCATTTGGATCAATTAAGGAAGTTCCGCGCCAATATTAGCGGCCCAGATTCAACGAGCGTGAACAGCGTGCAATTGTTTATAGCCTAGATCCGTCTAGCGTAGCTGACAAGCAATTACTTGAGGACAAATCAGTCTGGCACAATGCCACATCAATAACTGCAGATTTACTATAAGGGGCGTGACTAATGTGGAAGGATAGGATAGGAGGGACCATTCAGTGAAGACTGAATTGTTATGTTTATTATAGAAACGTGGAGCTAGGGATAGACAGAGGCAGAGGCAGAGACCGAGAGACAAAGACACAGAGAGAGAGAGAGAGAGAGAGAGATGGGGGGGGAGGCAGAGAGAAAGGGAGCGAACTAAATCAAATTGAATAAAATTAAATTGAATTAAATTCAATTGAATTAAATTGAATTAAATTGAATTAAATTGAATTAAATTGAATTAAATTGAATTAAATTGAATTAAATTGAATTAAATTGAATTAAATTGAATTAAATTGAATTAAATTGAATTAAATAGAATTAAATTGATTTAAATTAGATTGAAATATATTTATTGGGACCGGGCGGCATAAGCCCCATTACACCCGTAAAGAATATTATATAGTTTAAATACATGTAATATCCGTGTGGATAACGTCGTATTGCAATAAAATAAAATATAAAGAATAAAAAATATAATAAAACAACAACAGAAATAGTATTGAAAGCTGGTCATAGTTAAAAGTAACTAAAATGCTGAATTACAAATAAAGTAAAATAAAATAGAATAAGTACTCTCATTTTTAAAGTACTACAATTAATTGAAAAAAAAAGAATAAAAATGAAATGATTAAGAGCTATTGATGATAAGTTAGCTCCGGTTTGACGATTGTAGTAATACATCGTCTTCCCTTAACCTCCGCCTTCATTGAAACGTCAGAGAACCTTTAAAAAGCTCATGGCGTCTAGCCGCAGAGAGCTAGCCTAAGCTAATACGGTGCGGAGTGACATGTCCACAATGTGAAATATTGCCACACACGAAGCGTACACACGCATTAAGTGTTCGCAGGATCCTGGTGTTGTGACTTTTGTGTAATGCATTATAGAGAGCACTAGAGTAATCGAAGTGGGGAAAAACCAAGCTTTTTTTAAGTGAGAAAAAAAGACAGTGGCGGTAGTGCCTTAGGCAGCGCATGGTGCCAAACGCTCGGCCTACGATTCGATTAACATGGGGCGACCAGTTGAGAGTGCGGGAGATAAGAACACCAAGATTCTTAATTAGGGAAGCATTTGGGATAGAAGCCCCGAGAATAGTTACCACCGACTGGAGCTGGTCGTGCAAGTTAGCATAAAACTACGCAAGAGCAGCGTCAGAGCACGTCATGTGCTTGAGTTTTTGGAGGAGTAGGCCGTGAGAAACCATATGAAACATCAGGAAACCATAGAAAATTCAAGCAGAATAAGCGTGGTTATCATATGCTTGTCTATTGCCCTCCTGAAGTCATTAAGGGCCGCTAAAAGGGCCGTCTGCGTGCTGTGACCGCGGCGAAAACCTGCCTGTCTCGTGTCCAAAAGGCTAGATGCCTCTAGATAACGCCAGAGCTGTCGATGTGTGATGCGCTCCAAGGCCTTGGAGATCTCATTAAGCATCGCTAAAGCGCACGTGTCTGACGTAGAGGACATCGTAGCCTTTTTCGCTAGAGAATAGAGAAAAGCTCTCTTCCAGTGCAGCGGGAAGGTAGCAGAGCTCAGTGATGAGTTGAATAGGGATGTTATTGGAGCCACGAGAGAAGGAGCTACAAGCTTAAGCATTTACGCAGACATTCTATCTGAACCTGTTACCTTGGAGACAGATTGGCTTGTAACCCGTAATACCTCTTAGTGTGAGACAGGCAAAAAAGAACATTGTGTGTCTTCAGCAGCCAATGAAGAGAGCAAAGTACTGAAAGCCTTAGACAAGAGCGGTAACGAGTGAGCTGTTTTACTCGCATAGTGTTTATTAAGTTCAGAGCATAAAAAGTAATTGAAGGAAGATACTCGCAGACTACTGGATAAACCCATCCGCCGAAGTTCGCGCCACTTTGCTGTGGCATCTGTAAATTGCTGACACTACATATGTTACATAAAGACAAGAAATAAAGTATACGAAAAATAGTACATCCCATTTTATATTTGTACTTGCATCGAATAGTACATCCCACGATATTATTTGTACTTGCATCGAATAGGTGTCCATGCTATCTTCAGTTTATAGACATTGGTAATCAAAAACTTTAGTTTTCTAAATTAATTTAAAAATTTACTTTACGATGAAATACTGCTCAATAATACGGATACGAACTCGTAATAACTTCAACTTCTAATTTCCGCTTCAATAAAATAGTTAACCGGGTGCCCAACTTTTACCAGTCACGTTGTATATATATATATATATATATGGGGAATTCTTTTTGGGCGGAAGATCCCATGCTCTCCAAAATTCATTTGATCCCAAAAAATCGTACGATGGTGCAAATGAAAGCTT
Organism: Megastigmus dorsalis; assembly: GCA_900490025.1. Taxonomy (NCBI): domain Eukaryota; kingdom Metazoa; phylum Arthropoda; class Insecta; order Hymenoptera; family Megastigmidae; genus Megastigmus; species Megastigmus dorsalis. The sequence continues at coordinate 5,125 of UELU01139014.1, forward strand.
AGAACCTCTATTTTTCAATGCCGAGTGGTAGATTTTCGAAATTCAAGATGGCAAACTACTATGGCCGTAACAATGTCATGGACGCCACCTCGGAAAATAAGTTTTAGTGCTTTAAAATAGTAGAAATGTTTAAAAAAATAGGATTAAACTCTATTCTCATGTATTTTGATCCACCGAACACGAATCTGCTACTATTTTCAGCCCATTGCCCAAGAGTTCGTTCCTAACCTCAAAAAACACTCTTAAACAGCAGATTTACATGATTCTCAATCGCAGAGGTGACCAAAAAATTAAAAACAAAGTCTATTCTTATGGATTTTGATCCGCCGAACATGAATCTGTATTCATTTTTGGTTTGCCAATTAGGCGTTTCTATCTAATCTCAAAAAACACCCCAAAACAGCAGTTTTATACTTCAAAAATGCATGAGTTTTAAAAAAGAAATTATATGGGAGTGATCGTCTTATGTTTTGAAACTGCATGAAATTTAGAAACAAATGAGAATGTTAGTGAGCGTTTTATGTTTTACAACTGCATAAAATTCAGAAACAAATGACAGCGTGCGTGATTGTCTTATGTTACTTGATTATGAATTTCATACAGTTCTAAAAGATAAGACGATCACTCACATTTTATTAAATCACTTACGACTACATCATATCACGATCACGATCAACGATTATTCGTATAACACTTATAGCGGAGGTCATCCTCGAGGATTCGACGCATAGTTTTTTCACTTACACTGACTACCGACGACAAATTTTGGATCGATTGCCCTGAATCTTCAAAAATCAGCTTCTGATCCTGTTAAATCACTTCAGTCTCTCAGGACTATTATTTTAAAACTTAAAATTTAGTACTCCAAACAGTTCTTTTCACAGCTACATTGAACAATCAGTTATTTCCCAAACGAAATATTTTTTTCCAATTTTCATTCAATTTTAGCTTTATTTCTAATTCTAATATTCCCCGAGTAGACATTGTGCATGGTGATAGATGCTGCAACTCCTATAATTATTTAGGTGCAGATGGTCACAAGGGGAAAGATTTGAGGTATCTCTCTAAACCTCTGAAACGAAAGTTCCCTTCTCTTCCTCCAAGTGCTAAAATTTGTTGGGAATGTAGGCACCGTAATAATGACGGTATTATGAGTGTAGATTCTGATTCATTTCAAAATGTATCGGACGATAGGCATAGCGATTTTGATATGAATTCTTCAATTAATGTGTATATTGATTCTTCTAATCCAGATGTTGCTCAACCACTTTTAACTGATTGCGAGAGTGACGTTGTTCGGTCAAACAGGAAAATGGAATTGGAAGAAATGCTAAATGGATTAAAAGAAAAATTTGCAAGCTTATTGACTAAAGATCCACAAAAGTTGAGTATCTTGACAATTGCTCCAAAATCATCGTCTGTGAATAAAATTGCAAGTGAATTTAGATACAGTTGGCAGCTAGCTCAGAAACCTAAAGAACTTAGAGCTTTAAGTGGTATTTTAGGTACTAACCAAAGATGCAATCAAAAAAGTTATAGATTTCTACGAAGATGATGCGAGTGGCAGAATAATGCCTGTCAAAAAAGATGTTGTTTCCGTGAAAAGCTTGGAAGGTCGTTGCTTAATTCAGAAACGCCTTCTCTTAATGAATTTGAGAACACTTTAAGTAACATACAAAGAAAATCAAGTAGATTCTTCTGTGAGCTTTAGCAAATTTGCTCAGCTTGGTCCGAAACATTGTGTTCTTGTAGGTTCCAGTGGAACACATTCCATTTGTGTTTGCATGGTTCATCAGAATTGTAAATTGTTATTGGATGCTATTAATATAAAAAAGCTCACTAAAGATTCCAAAAATCCAATAAATGCCTATAAAGATTGTCTACAAGAAATTACTTGTGAGCATTCCAGCGATCGGTGTTTTTTAGGCGAATGTAGCAAATGTCTAAGTATTGCAAGTTTATTGCAATTTCTACAACAATAATTAATGGAAGAGAATGCTATTTATCAAGTGCAATTTAGTGCCTGGACTGAGACAGATCGATCGACTTTGCTAACGCAAATTCTATCTACAAATGATTTTATCGGTGAATTAGGCGATAAATTAGTTTTTTTAAAACCTCATAGCTTTATAGCAAAACAACAGTCCCAGTACATCGAAAATAAAAAAAAATCTTGATAAATGCGAAGTACTAGCTTTGATAGACTTCTCAGAAAATTACAAATACTTCGTTCAGGAGGCGTCACAGGCTTTTCACTTCAACAATACTCAATTTACTGTCTTTCCTGTGGCTTATTACTACAAACAAAATTCATTAATTCGACACAAATCTCTAGTTTTTTTATCGGACAGCACAAAACATGATACAGCAGCTGTTTATGCAGTACAGAAAATGCTAATTCCACGTATAAAACAAACTCTGCGCGCAAAGAAAATTGGTTATTTCACTCACGGTGCTAAACAGCACTTCAAAAGTAAATTCCAAATGATTAATCTCATCAACCATGAAATAGACTTTGGGATACAGGCTGAATGGCATTGTCATGCACCTGCTCACGGCAAAGGAGCATCTGATGGTATCGGAGTCTTATTTAAGAGGGAAGCTACAAAAAGTAGTCTCTTATGTAAACCAGCTAATGCTATTCTATCTCCTGAAAAACTTCTGAAATGGGGTCAGAATCCTTTCCAAACAATTGACGTATTTTATTACAGCAAAATAAAACATGATAAGATCGCTTAATAAAAGATTTAAAAAGGCTCTAGCAATTCAAACAAAATAGGAAATGCATTTAATATTTCTGCCTCAAAATATTTACAACCCAGCTAATTCCTAATTCTTTTACTACGTCTACGCTTGAGAATCATGTCAATCTGCTGTTTTGAAGTGTTTTTTAAGGTTAGGAACGAACACTTGGCTGAAAATAATTGCAGATTCGTGTTCTGCGAATCAAAATACATGAGAATAGACTTTGTTTCTAATTTTTTGGTCACCTCTGCGATTGGGAATCGTGTAAATCTGTTGTTTGGGAGTTTTTTTTTTTGAGGTTAGGAACGAACGCTTGGGCAATGGGCAAAATACATGAGAATAGAGTTTAATCCTTATTTTTTAAACATCCCTCCTATTTTAAAGCACTAAAACTTATTTTCCGTAGTGACGTCTATCACATTGTTACGGCCATAGTAGTCTGCCATTTTGAATTTCGAAAATCTGCCACTCGGCATTAAAAAATAGAGGTTCTAAGCTTACATTTGTACCGTCATACGATTTTTTGGGATCAAATAAATTTTGGAGAGCATCGGGTCTCCCGTCCAAAAACAATGCGCCAAATATATATATATATATATGGGTCAAAAAAATACTTTTTTAAAAAACTGTGCGCTCGGGGTCCGGGGATCGGGCTGAAATTTTGAGGACTTATTGGGTATTATAAAAAAATAATCTGTACAAAATTTCAGCCCTCTATATGCCCTAGAAGCGGAGATATACACATTCAAAGGTCAGAAAAAGATCTATATTTAACTGTTTTTTCCTATTTTCAAGTGCTTACCAAAATGACAATTTTTAATCTTTTTGAATTGAAAAAGAATTTGTTCAGTTTTTCAACAGTTTTGAAATGAGAGGTTATACCACTAGGTTAAGTATATTCTGCTCTTCCCTGCAATCTCAAACGTTCAAAGTGTTTTTTTCGATTTTTGCTAATTTTCGAAGCACTGTAAAATCATCAATATTTTACTTTTCTTAATAATTCGAGAACTAGATTATTCGTGTTGAGAAGATGAATAAATATATATTTTACTTATAATAATCGATTAAAAATTGACGGAGATACAGCACTTCAAATGTGACCATTTTCGCAAAAATCGTGTTTTTTTCAATTTTTAAATGGTTATAACTTTTTTGTAGCAACTCTTTTTTTACCAAACTTTCAATGAGAATATTGTTTAAGCCTTTTTCAATAGATTTCATCTGGTTCGGGTCCTGATATCGGGCGATTTATATTATTTTTTTTATTTTTTAATTTCGCGTTTTTTGCCGTAGGTGAAGCTCCGTATGCAGTACTTCTACGCTACTTTCGACCAATTAAACTTGCGACTACCATTTTTTCATAAATTTTTTCGAAAATGTAGAGCAAAGCCTTAAATATCTTTTTTTTTTTTTAAATGACGAGGTATGCAAACCGTGAATGCACATTTTTTCCCTATAACGCTTATTTTTTGAGTTACGCATGTTTCTAGAAAATAGACAATCTCTTTTACCATCACGAGCAATAGATATTAAAAATCATTCAATTAATTTTCGAAGTAATCGAAGTCTAGGTAATTGCGTACAGCAGCAATATATTTTAATAAATTTTTTATATTACAGGTGATATAACAGGCACCTATTTTCCGGGGAATAAACCCCCGTACTAATTATCGCGGCACCCGGAGGTCCTAAGACCCCCGGTTGGGTACACCCGAGTACTGACCTGGGGGTGTCCAACCGCCCGGGGCACCGTCGCAGGTGCCCGACGACGTAATTCCTAGCGCTCCCACTTTTCGTGTGTATGTAGCGTTGTCCGTGGACGCGCCCCGCGCACACACGTAGCCGGCCTACACGCCGGACCCTCCTGGCTCAGCTCATGCTGCGTATCGGCTGCTGCATGGGCTGATACGCTTCCCGCGGAAAGTGACGGTATTCGAACCGCGAATGTCGCCACGCGTTACAGTGAGTAATATTTTTACAATTCTTTCAGTTGTGAGATTAGAATGCTTACTGCGTTTTAATATTTTTTTAATAATTTATATTGAAAAAGATGCAATATTTAAAGTTTTTAGTTTGAGATTTCTAGATTTAGGGTTTCTGGATTTAGGTATTCTGAGTGTAGGGTTGTTATAGACAGTAGAGTTATATGCAAGTTCTGAAGAAAATAATATTAATTTCGTAAGAAAGTAAATTTTAAAAAGATTTAGAATGAGAACAATCCAATATTTGTGAAACGAACAGTACCATAATATAGTCTAGAAATATTTAGACATGGCTATAACAAGTAGATATAAAAAATTTGTATCATTATAACAGTAGGTTTTGTCTCCAGCTAGTTTTCGCAACTTTTTAGAGCATGCAATAACAAAATAAATTCTATTGATTACATTTGTCCTGTTAAGCTGAATAAAGTGTATTTTAATGTTGTAACTTTAATTTTGTAAAGTTCGATTTTTACAAAATTATCTTTAAAAATTTTTCAGAAAATAAATGTTTGATAAAAGAATTACAACGTTAAAAAATACTATTTTTTCTTTTACGACAAATAATTACAAAATTCTAAAACTTAAATATAATGAAATTAAAATAGAAGTAAAGGTTATTATCAATTTATTTTAAAGAAGTATTTTGATGTTTAAAAAAAATTTTTGCAGATTGTCAAATATAGTAAGGTCTTTGTAATTAATTAAATAAGAAGATATTTAATTTGTTGAAGGATAATAAAAAATTTGATTTGAGAAAGCCTCGTGCATTGTTAGAGGTTTTTCTATTTGCTTGAAAGATTTTCTCGCTGTGGACCTCTATCTGCTTATAAACTGATAATCTGTGAAAAATTACTGAGGAGAAATTAAAATAAAAATTATGAACTGTAAAAAAAATTCTTTTGCAAACAATATTTATTATTCCATCACATTTGACTTTTTAATTTACGTAATTTGTGTAGCTAAATAATTAATTCGATAAATTTATAGTATCTGATTCGGTATCATCTGAATATATTTTTGTTCGCATTGTCTGTTCACCTATAATTTCAAAATAATGATACTGCCTTGTGTTTTTTAAAGTTTTTGTAGAGGCAAATCTTTTTTGTAATTTTTTACCTCTGACTTCAACTGCACTCTCGCTGACGCACAAAAAACTGCAAGATTCCTGAAAAAAAATATACAAAATGATAAATTTCTAATTCAGTTTATGGATTTTAAAATTTCTGATTGAGAAAATAGAATTTGAAAAGAATAATAAATTTTCTGAAGTAAATGGAGGATTATGTTAATAGTATTAAAATATTTTTTTTAATATTTTTTTATGAATATATATCTTTGTTCGCTGTTTCTTTTATGGAATAAAAATTTAGTGAAAAAGTGTGAAGTAAAGGAATAAAAAAGATATAATTATTCAGTCCGGTTTTACTTGTTTTTGAATTGTGTTGGTGCTCCATCAGAGAAATAAATGACACTTTTTATCCAGGCTAATAAATGACACTTTTTATTTTGCTTTTAATTTCATCAAGTTCTACTTCTTGGAACATATGTACAGAATACGCTTGATGCTTCGTACTATCTGAAATAATGCAAAAACTTGCAAACTTTACTTCATTATGTGTTTGATCTTCGTAGTAGAAGGCTACGGTAAATAATGAAGCATGAACGTTATTGAAATAAAATCCCTGGGTAGAGTTTTGACAGATGAATACATAATTTTCTGCAAAATCCATGACTATTAGTCCAGTATCATTCTCCAAATTTTTTCTAAAGTGAGCATAAGTATCTTTCGGTTTGCTTGAAATAAAATGATGCTCAGTTATAGCCCATATATCATTACATATACTACTAAGAAACTCATCGCAAGGCGTCTCAAAATCTTGAAGAATTACCCTGGTGATTGATGAGCTTTCTGAGTTTTTTTTAGATATAGATGTGGATGTCCAATTGCTGTATTTTATGCAAGTACTATTTTCAGTGTCAGTATTAGATAAAAATGTACGTATGCCATCCTTATTTGGACTTGACTACATTTATGTAACATACAATTTTTATTTTCCATGGAGCATACTCCTGCTTCAATTACTTCTTTGTAATTTTTTTTTACATTCATAGATGCCAGTTTTAATTTAATATTCTGATGAGTAGAACATACGCATATGTTGTGGGTTCCGGGGTCTCCAGCAAAAACGCATTCTGTAGGTCTTAGTTGAGAGAAAAGTGACAAGCAGGGAGCTACGTCGTAACTGGTATCCTTTATCCAATTTTGATGTAATTCTTTTAGATCATATATCATTATTCTTTTCTGTACTGAAGTTGAAAGTTGACCAGGAACTTTTACTTTTATACATTCCTTTACTCCGCTACACATAATACTGTTCGAGTCATCCAAATAATATTTCACAATGTTTGCTTTATCATCAGGTGAAATAAGAAAGTATTTTTTTCGTGAAAGCCTGCCTAAAATTTCTGAAAAATATTCAGATTAAAAAAATTATGTTTTTAATATAAACCGTTATACAGTTTTTAACTCAATTATTGTTTAACTTTTCAAGGCAAGACGGGATACCGGTCGCCTAGCCAGCACCGGCTAACCGGTATCGGCTAGTACGTTTCGTCCCGTGATGCTTGCCGGAAACACTCCAGAGAGCTGAACACCTTGTTCGGGGTGGGAAGCTCGAGAGAGCAGAGGTGAGCTAGCGGGATGGAGCGTGCTATATCTCAGCATGACGCATCCAGTCTGGCACCGTCTACAAGTATGTGTTGGGGCCACGCCAGCTGCCCCCATAGAGGGGAGGATCCAGGGGATCGGTGTCCATGCTGTGACGAATTTTCATTATTACAGAAAGAATGTCAACCTTAAACAAACCAGAGGAAGGGAGAAGAGGAGAGGAAAAGACAGGTAAGTCACGAGCTACTTAAGCGCGGCGAGCTCTGAAGGAATGGGGGTACAGAACTGCCGTCCGGAAGTAAAAAAAATGGACGAGAGCAACCCTCTGCGCAGGCGCATTGCTGCGTCGGAGAAAAAGGCAGAGGAGACTTTCTCCGAAATAAAAAGCCTTCTGTCAACTATGCTGGCTGTCCTAAAAGGCAGCCGAACATAGCCAAGGAAGTGAAGCAGGGGCTGCCAAAACTGCAGGAGGCAATAGAGGTCCTCGAGACCTCTAGGAAGGAGTGCGGCGCTGCGCGTATGCAGGCCGAGCAGTTGGCGCGCATGCGGGCGGAAGCGGTCTCCCTCGCGAAACCGCAAAGCGTCGTATTAACGAACCGTCCCCCAAGAAAAAAGCGGCAGGCCTCTAGTCCGCCCCTACAAACGGAAGGACGGTCGGAAAAAAGAGCGGGCGACAAGAGTCTTTCACCTCCGAATGGCAGGAGGTGGAAAGGAAGTCCAAAAAGAAGAAAAAGAAAAAACAAGAGAAGACGGCTGAATATAAAATGGCGCCCAAAAAGAGAACGGCGCCGAGGAGAAAGCCGGAAGCGATCTTGCTCCGTCCGGCTGAAAACAAGATGTTGGCCGAGGTGCTGGCAACTGTGCGAAGAACCGTCAAGCCGGACATACCGAGGTCGAGGTATGATCCGTTCGGCGGACCAGAGCGGGTGAGGTCCTTCTCGAGCTCCATAAGTCAACGCCCGAAACTAGAGGCGCCTTCGCGGAGGCCTTCAGATCGGCGGTCGACAACGCCGGCAGCGTCAGGGAGCTAGTCCCCAGAGCCTCTGTGGAGATCCGCGACCTTGACGACTGCACGACAAAAGAAGAGGCTGAGGACGCCCTACGAAATGTCCTACCGGACTATACGGGCCACCTTAGGGTATCAGTCACCCGACCAGCTATGCGGGGGCAGCGGGTAGCAGTGGTGTCGGTCTATGAATCGGCCGCCGCGGCTCTGCTCAAGGCCGATCGCATCAGGGTCTGGTGGGTCACTGTAGGAACCGTCGAAGAGTGGAAGTGCCCAGGTGCTATAAATGTCTGGGCTACGGCCATCAGAGCTGGGCCTGCAAGGGACCAGACCGGAGTAAACTCTGCTTCCGGTGTGGAGCGAAGGGCCATATGGGTAAGAGCTGTAAGCCCGATCCCGATTGTTTCCTGTGTGCAAATGCCGAGAGAGAGATCGAGGTACGGAAACATGTCGCGGGCTCGGGCGCATGCGGAGTCTTCCGCGCTGCCCTTGCACAGAACAAGAGAAAATGGCCCTAGTCCTCCAGGGAAATTAGCACAGAAGCAGGACGGCACAAAACCTCCTTGCCCAGATCTGTTCCGAGAAGAACCCTGAGATTATTCTCATCAGCGAACAGTACCGGAACGGATAGGGCCGGGATGGTATACCGATGGGCTTGGCACTGCTGCCATATGGATACCGGACCCGCGTAGTTTTCACGTCGCGGATCACGGATCTGGCCGCGGCTTCGTTTGGGTGAGGCACGCGGACATTTATTACGTCAGCGTGTACCTCACCCCAAATGATCGCATAGACGACTTCCGGGCCAAACTCGATGGTCTGGAAGACGCTGCACGGGACATGGGGGCGAGCTGATTGTAGCGGGAGATTTTAACGCTAAAGCTCTCGAATGGGGGAAGCCAGGACCGACTCTAGAGGACGCCACCTCGCCGAAATGGCGGCACGGCTTGGATTAGTGGTGCTGAATCCCGGCACCACCTCCACCTTTAGAAGGCCTGGCTGCAGGGAGACTATTGTAGACTTCTCCCTGGCGAGCGAAGTGCTCGCGACGCGAGTCGAGGACTGGCGGGTGGTCGAAGACTACACTGGAAGCGACTACCAGTACATCACGTTCCGCGTTCGTGATGTCCGCCTGTCCTCGGCACCTATTAGACGCCCACCCCCCAGGTTGAACATTTCAAAAATAGACCACGAGAAGCTATTTTCCGCTCTAACGTGGGGTCAGCAAGCCCTGAGAAGCATTCCGGGAGACCTGCCGCCGCCAGCGCGGGCCGAGAGGGTGACAGCCGTCACTATCCGGCTCATCCACGAGGCTTGCGCGGAAGCAGTGCCTCGGAACCGCGGTAGCGGAAAGAGACGTCCTGCCTACTGGTGGACGAGCGAAATCGCGGACCTCTACAAGAGGTGCCTGGCCCTGCGCCGCCGCGCTCAAAGGGCCAGACAACGCGAACTCGACGCAGCCTCCTTGGCCGCAGAATACCTTGCGGCCAAGAAGCAACTAAAGCGGGCCATCAAGTTCAGCCAGCGGCGCTGCTGGTGGGAGCTGGGTGAGGAGCTGAATAGGGACCCGTGGGGACTGGGCTATAAGATCGTTACCAGCAAGTTGGTGGCTTTTGCCGGCAGCAGTCTAACAGACGCGGAGACGATCAATAACATCGTGAATGCCTTGTTTCCGGGGCATCCCGAGAGGCAGCGCCCTCAGGAAACATCCGGCTGCCAAGTTGAGACT
>UELU01139016.1:0-10287 GCA_900490025.1 Megastigmus dorsalis
GAGAGATAGCTCATCTTCAACACGGTGAGCCAGAAACACTAGGCCGGTTCTGGCTCACTGTCTCATCTAACTCTGCGGGGGAGGGGGGAGTAGCGATTCTGGCTCATCCGCAGCAGGGTGAGCCAGAAACACTAGCTTGAAAGTACACGCAGATTTTTCGCATGAACACGCAAGCCTCATGAGCCAGAATCCCCATAGCTTATCTACTAATGTGTAATCCCGATTACCTCTTTATTAATCGAAATAATTAATACAATTTGGAATTTTTAACCTTATTTTCCCTCGTACTGAAAGGTGTTTATAAAAATAATATTCAAAGATATTTTAAATTTTTAGTCACATATGTTTATCAGCCTATACGCTACGCAATTATTTTAATTTTTTGCCTTTGGGATTAAATAATATAATTGTCATGCATAATAATTTTTTTCAAAATATTGAAATTATATTGATTTTTGAAAATACAGTAAAAAATGATAAATGCCCTCTACGTTATTGTGCTTTAATGATAACTATACGTTTAATTTATTAAAATTACGAGGTTCCATCTAGTGTAAAATGACAGCAGTGTTAAAATTAAAACACCATTCAACTGTAATTATTTTTAGAATTTATCTCATAAAAATGTATTTATATTTGGGGAAGTAAAACATTTAATCCAATTTTATGTTAAATAATTCGGTTAAAAATGAACTATTAATGCACTTTGAAATTTACTCATTAATGTATGAGGTTAAAAAAAAAAAAAAAATCAGTCCAAAGGCCGGGTTTCTATAAATGTCTAAACCGCGAGGATGGAGGATACTGCCTGCACGACAAATCCCTTTTTGCCGCTTTGGCCGACCTCGCGTTTATTATTTCGGCATTTCTCCTCCGCTGCCGTACATGCATTTTGCCCCTCCACTAGGCTTCGTGAAATCGAGCAGTGGCGGGAGGGACGGCTAGATGCGCATAGTTCCATGCACATCCGCGGGTTCGCCGTACCTCACTGGCAATCTCTTACTAATCTCCGCTCTTAGCATGATCCAGAAACAACGACGTGGACGTGGTAAAATTATGTCTCCTTTGGGGTGATTGATTTTAGTGAGTCCCCTTGCCTTTCACTGTTCGGGGTGCTTGATTATAGTGAGTCCCTTCGCCTCTCACTGACACTTTGTAATTCAGTGCTTATTTTTCATACACGATTGACAAAGAGATATGTTACAAGACTGACAAAACAAAAACGTTCTTCGTCCACAACCGGAACATTTTTTTTTTTTTGATTCAGTTTTATTGTTTCATGTTTTGTTTTTTTCATCTGACCGTTTTGTAAGTTTTAGCTAGTGACACCACAAATTCTTTAGTTCCAATTTTTTTTGGTACCATCTCCACATGCATTGAAAATAACTACTGAATTCACGATTGCAATCTGAATCAATCGAATAAAAACCCCCTATGTCCATTTTTTGAACGTATGCTCGGCATAACATTATTACTGTCCATCATGCAAATCTACTCCACCCATGAAACGATTGTAAAGATGGAATGCTCGCTGGAATTGTATATCTATTTTTGTTTTGCAGTAGCACAATATCTTTTTATAGGTAGTGAAGGAGTCAAATGCCAAATGCCAAAAGTTAAAATATTTTTCTGAAATATTTTCATGATTGGACAAACACGCCACTTGTCAATTAATTTTTTTTATAGTTTCAAAGACATGATAAAAAAGGATCTGTTGACCAGTAGTCCCTTTGTGATTTTCGAGTGTTGAAAGAAGTGAACATGACAATTCCTATGAAAGTATTCAAATCATCCATTTCTAGGTTGAAACCATTTTTTCGATAAGCATCAATGATGTACTTCTTTTATCTCGGTGGAAAAAAAAGTTGAAAAAAATAATTGAATTGGTTCACTTTTGAGAATTTTTCTTTTCACATGATCAGGCAAAAGAATTTCGTTTTCATACTTATTAGAATATATTTTTTCACCATCTACCAATGGAAAATATGATTTTTTTCTAACTTAGCTTGGCCTACTCGATAATTTTTTTTAGCTTTATGATAAGTGATATTTGGTAGTTCTTCAACAGTATCATCATTAGAATCCGAATCATTTGAACAACGGTTATTTGGATTTGGTATTTCCACTGATTCCTCTTCATTAGAAGTATAGTGTTCGTCTTCGGATTCAGAAATAGTCTTTGATCGCTTTCGTGACATTTTAAAAATTAAATTCCATTCACAGTATAGAAATGTTCAATGTACACTAAAACGTATACACCAAAAAATACGCAACTAAATATAAAATGTTGCAATATTCGTTATGCGAGGAAAATAATTACGAATAAGGTAAGCGATTTTTCAGTGAAGACCTTTACAAACGTATAAAGCATACATATGACTTGATGAACATTGATGTTATATAGGGTAACATGGAAATTCTCATGGAAATATGAATCAAATATATCTAAATGAAAACACCAATCATAACAGTAGTATAACTATAAATGAATTACATAAGCATTATTTTTAGCCCTGTTTGAAGGTGCAAAATTATTTCAAGAAGACAATAATTTTTTGAAGTTATGAAAATCTTGATAAATTTAAACAGCTAAATGTATTAGTAATTGATGCTCATAACTATTTCCAAAGTATAATTCAAAGTATAATCACATTTGTAACGGACTTTTCAGTGAAAAATTTTATTTTTAATAAAGTTACATAATAAAGTATAAAGAAATTTTTTTCCGCAAAATTTTGTTTTTCTCACCCTCATAAAATGGTTAATTTTCGATTTTTGAGGGATTGCTACATTTTTTGACATTATAAGATATAAGGTATCCCATTTTAGTCACATAATCAATAAAAACATAAAAACACTTTTTTACGTTAATCAGAAAAATACCCAGTTTCCACCTCCTGATAAGGGTTGGAAATTTCACCACTGCACTAAAAATAAGTTTTGGTTTTTATATCATAACAAGTAAAAACAAACCATTTTTGAGCTATAGAACAGATTTTTTGTATCGTTTGTCCTACATACCATTTTCTCTCCTTAGGAGGGGTGATAACTAAAAACTGACACCGGGATTCGAAAGAACAGCCCATTTTACCTATACGGTATCACTTTCATCGCTTCATGTAGCCGAGAACATGTTTTCTTCTTCGAGTGTCCTAAAATGGTCGCTTCGGCATTAATGGGTTTAACCCATTAACGCCAAATGTCGATTTTTTCTTCTCAACTTTCGACGCTATAATTTTGAATGTTAATATCCTGGGAAAAATTCAAAATACAGTCTTTCCGATAGTATAAAGCCTCATCTTTCAAATGCCGGTGCCAGAATTGACGTATACATCAAATTAAAAAAGTTATAGCTTTTTTTTCGGGAAAAATGCGTGTTTGTTTGAAATTTTTTTTTCAAACATTCGATATCTTGAATTTGGAAAAGCCTTAGTGGGAGCTTATTATTTAGATCAAAGGATATCGGAACATCTCCTTGAAACTTAGTCAGAATTTTTTTATTTTATTCATTAGAAGCCGAGATATTGCTCTTTACATATTGAGAATAACGTTAATTACCTAAAGCACGTCCTATTTAAATTTTTGGAATATACGATTTAAAGAAATATTTTTTTATAAATCTAACCAATTTCACTATGAAGTTTGTCTCTTAAGCTTTTTTTATTTGACTCTGTGCGATTTTTTCAAGCCGAAATATTACAGTTAAATAAAAAAAAACTAATGTTCCGATATTTTCGTAGGTTGCACCAAAATGACAATCTAGGTTGGTAGTTTAAGATTATCAAATCATCAAACTTCAATATCTTGCTTTGAAAAAATCCTATAGACTCGACTAAAAAAAGAAATTCAAGTTCAAAAGATAATCTTTCAAATGAAACTAGCAAGATTAATAGCAAAAATTTTCGTATACTTTATAATTCAGAATTACGGAATTTAATACTATTTCCAACGCTTAATTTGCAATATCTTTGCTTCTAATTAATAAAATAAAAAAAATTTGACTAGGTTTCAAAGAGGAGATGTTCCGATCACCTTTGATCTGAATAATAAGCAAGTGAAAAACTGATAATAATGCTTATGTTTTATACCAGATTAATAATTTAATTCAGTATTATTTCGCTTAAAAAATAGTAAATTTATAAAAATTATCTGAAATATTGAGAAAGAAAATAACGGAAACCAATTAAAAAACTATTTGATCGATATAATGCTATTGAGTAGTATAATCTTGATATTTTAATAATAATTAGTATACCCAGGTCGTGAAATAAGATCTAGAGTGTTTGCTGAATCCAAAGGTCATTGAATGCAATAAGAATGCTATGGAATCACGTTAGAATATGAGATTCTACGTCCGAATTGAATACATTACTTTTTGTTACAGTGCGACTAAAAGTTTTATTATAGGCCTCGCTCATTGTTATCAAGATGAACTTTATTGCACTTCATAAAAAAGAAGAATTTTTAGTAGTACATGCATTATTTTTTCATGCAGAGCATAAAATAGTATTTTATATCTAACAAATGAAGCATAAACTTTAATTTTCCGCTTATTGAATTCATAATAATTTAAATTATTGATTCGCAGAAAGAATTTAAATAGCCAAGTTTCATGAAACGCATTATTCTTTTATTTGAGATACTCTAGGATATATCGCGATATAACATTATGAATTAAATTAATTGCTTGTACGAATTGGTTCTCATTATTTTCTCTCGATGTTTCAGATAATTGCTAATTCAGAATTTCATTCATCGTGTCATTATTTATATATCAATTCAATCACTATAAGTGTGAGTGTGAGTGAACTATCGTGCTAGTCAGTTGAGTGAAGAGTGGGAGTTAGGAGAGAGAGCGTTTTCTTTTTGCTTGCCAGACCACGTGCGACCAGCGCATTATATAATCGCGTATTCCTGATAGCTTTAATTACGTTTTTACATAAGCCTAAATACATTTGAAAAAAACCATAACAGTGAGAAAACAGGACAATGAAAGTGAAGGTGTCGAAAAAGGACAACTCAGTGAAATTAATCAGTGTGCTTACGTGAATGTACAGAGATGGCGAACAGAAGTATCTTCAATTTCACTCAACTGATAGATCGATTAATCCGTTTCGGCCGAAAACGCCCTCGCGGTACATCGGTTTTAGGGAGCTTATAACAAATGCTATAAGCGTAAAAAAAAAAAAAGAGAGACATGGTTTTAAAGTTTAGGACATGCCCTTTCCGATGGTGAACTCGAAATTGCTCCAAAATATTATTAGATAGTAAAAAATGCCGTTTGAACAAAAAAAGCACGATTTTGCTGCTCTTTTTTTTAATGGAGTTTTTAAAGGCTTTCCCATCGGCCATCAACCTGGAACCTTTTTAACCGGTGGAATAAATGTCTGAACTTTAAGAATCTATGGTTCAAAGATTGATTTTTTTCCTTAGTATTTTCAAAATGGCGGCCGAACTGCAAAATGTTTGCAAATACATTCATGATTTTTTACTCGAAAACTATGAAATTATGGAGAAAATTGAAAATACTAAGGCAAAAATCAATCTTTGAATACGAATCTCGAGAACTTACCGAACTACCAGCAGGCTAGAATGTGGTGGGCAGTAAATCGATTTTTAGCAAGAAATTCGAGGATTTTTCTGTGACAGGAAAGGAGACAAGGTTTGACGCTTTGAAAAAGCGATTTATGGTCTAAAACAAGGCAGTAAGAATTGGAATCGCGAACTGGATTCGTTGCTAACATCTGTAGGACTCATGCAGTCGAGCCATTATACGTGCCTGTACTACCACCTTTCAGCAACACAGGATCATTTCATACTGGTTGCAATCTTCGTAGATATGCTGGTTTTCACAAATAACAAGGAATACGCCGCGAAGCTCAACATGGCTCTTTCATCGAAATTTCCAGTGAAAGATCTTAGAAAAGCGAAGAAGTTTCTGGGAATCAACATTACTGGAGACAAATTAAAAGACATAATTCAAATGGATCAAAAAGAATATATCCTGTCTGTACTAAAAAGATTCAAAATGCAAGATCCTAAGGCACTACTGCCATTAGTAGCACAGAGACCGAATACCTTTCTATCGCTTGCTGTACAGGAGGCTGAGTGGTTACGAGCACTACTGCAAGAAGTGCGAATCATAAATAACTCAATAACCTAACCGAGATGATGTGCGATAACAAGGGTGACATCAATCTGGGAAAGAATGCAAATTTCAGTAGCCAAACCAAACATATAAACCTGAAACACCATTTCATCGAGGAAAGGATTGATTCCAAACAAATTGCAGTGTACTACGCACCAACTGAAGAAATTACCGCAGATGCATTAACTAAAGCAGTAAACGGACCAAAGATAAAATGACGTAGGACTGCTAAATAAAATAAATAATATTGTATTTTTATAATAGCGAAATTGTTTTTATATGTTGAAGTAAAAGTAATTGAATTGAGGGAGCGTGTCTTAATTTATACATTAATTAAATCACTTTAAGTGTGAGTGTAAATGGAATACCGTGCTTGTTAGTTGAGTGAAGAGTGGGAGTCAGGAGAGAGAACGTCTTCTTTCTGCTTGCCAGACCGCGTGCGACCAGCGCATTGTAAAGTCACACACGAGTCACACATTCTCGATACCTTGCAATATATTTGTACATAAACCTAAATACATCTCAAGTTGTCTAAATAGTGTGTTATTTCTAACTGCTCTGCCTACGCCCATCCTTTATTTACCTGTATCGTCCATAGACTCTAAAAATTTTTTTAATTTAGTCAAGTTTAATTTAGTAGATATTACTGGTGAACATTTTAAAATTGTATAAGGCCTACAATTAAGTGCTCAGGACAACACTACACTAAACCAAAATACATTAAATTAAAATGAACATTACAAGACTCTGTAAGGGGTCCGTCAAACCTAGAAAACAGAAAGATTAATTAGTATTTAATTAGAGTGAATGATGAAGATATTTAAAGATGACATTTAAACTTATATAATTTTGATGGAAGCATTACCAATGTTGTGGGCCGGTACACCTAAAAACACAAAGATTAATTAGTATACATATAACAAACAAGAACAATTAATTTAAAAGTGTTATTTGAGTTGATTTTGTGAAATCATTTAAATGGATATGATTAGATCCTTTGTTAATTTATTATTTTATTTATAATAATTATTTACCTTCCAGTCAATGGAAAAGTAATAAATATTAAACAGCAAACTTATAAGCTCGATTCGAATCTATGGAATCTCGCGCCTGAGCAGCTCCAAATGATGGTTGCAGAACTGGGCAATGACTCATAATTACAGCGACAATTGGCATGATTAATTAGAAGGTTGAAATCTCGCACCAAACGCAAAGGGATTGCGCAACATCACTAAGGCCCAGGTCCACGACAGGATGATTACGATTAAAGGACCAAAAGGCAAGCAACCATTGGGAAAGAATACCAGTCCACACAGAAAATCCATCAAGACTCTGAAAAAAGAGAAACAATAATTAATAAATTATAATCTAGGATATAAAAATAAATTGAACATTGCTGCACATAAAGGGATAACGTAAATTCATGTAATAAATATGGAAAATTTGAAGTTAACGCGACGAGGCTGCCAACGAATAAAAATTCATACATATACAAACACACATAAACTGCAGAAACAATATTTTATTAAAATAAGTAAAAAAGAGAAACTTAGCTTAACACACACACAACAGGAAAACTCAGAAAAATAAACAAGGGTTAATTTAAAAACATATGAAAACACTTACTTTTTGTTAAAACTCGATCTACAGCTTAAGTTAAAAATTACTCACACATACACTGAACACTTTTTGCCGGGAAAATCTGCTCATTTTCCGA
The DNA here is from genome assembly GCA_900490025.1 of Megastigmus dorsalis. NCBI lineage: Eukaryota > Metazoa > Arthropoda > Insecta > Hymenoptera > Megastigmidae > Megastigmus > Megastigmus dorsalis. The sequence continues at coordinate 7,866 of UELU01139016.1, forward strand.
AAATCGGCGGTTGATTCGGGGTATAAAAGGGGCGACTTTCGACGAGGAGATCACTTCAGGTCCTACCTGGCACAGAACAGAACTGGGCAGGATTTCTCACTGGAGGGCTATTCCGCAAGGAAGAAACTTCTGGTGAAGTGCACTTGCACTTCCCAACTAATCATACACATACACGCCCATATACAGGGTTTTTAAACTCCGCGGGACGGTTAAAAAGCGGTCCTAAGGGAGTTCGCGTCGCGTGTCGAGAGTAGCCATTCCAAAAACACCGAACTTAGCTTCGATTGGAAGATCTGCTACAAGATGCACGAATAGTAAATTTTTAATTATTCCACCTGCGGAAAATTGCATCCCACATACTATCCGATATATTACTTAGAAGTAGATATAAAGAAGAACCTTTCAACTCAGTCTTATGATACTATCAAAGAAGTCATCGGTCTAATGACAAGAACCGAAATTTAAGTAATATTCTAATTTGCGCCATTTGTCCTTCATGATAGTACTATATACTTAATTTCTGTCAGTATTATTCATATCATATCTATCACCATCAATTGAATTGTAAATCACTACTATGTTCTATTGTTATATTATTTTATGTACGATACAAATAGAGAACACGTCCTATTTCAGTTCTATAGTCAAGAAACTATTCTATGCTTGATTTTATTAAATAGTGGTGCATAAGATTTATATATAATTTCTAAAAAGACCCTTCTATGCCAGTTCGTTTCTTTATCTAATATTTTAACATTTTTAAAGTCAAATTTATGATTTTTTGTTTCTATATGTTTATTAACCCATTATCCGATAAATGCCCAATTCTCAATTAAAGTTAGATACTTATTTTCTACAATAAAAAATTGGAATAAAAATTCTAAACGTATCTATTCTACTATTTTTGGGTGTGCTCTTTCGATTGGTGCAGCCAGAATTGCATTTTCATGACTCCAAAAAGTTATGAACATTATTAATTAAATTCATATCTCTAGTGGTATAATCGTCCCGAAAATGTAGTTATAGGGTTTTTCAGGGTCGCTGATCATAAATTTGAGGGTAGATTTTTTAAATTCGAGATGGTGGATCGAATATGGCATACAGAAATTCATAAAATGCTTCAAAATCACGAGAAAATGTGTATACAGTGGTTTTTAGGGTCGTTCATCACGAATTTGAGCTTAGATTTTTTAAATTCAAGATGGCGGATCCAATATGGCATACGGAAATTCATGAAATGCTTCAAAATCACGAGAAAATGTGTATGCAGGGGTTTTTATGGTCGTTCATCACAAATTTGAGGGTAGATTTTTTAAATTCGAGATGGTGGATCGAATATGGCATACAGAAATTCATAAAATGCTTCAAAATCACGAGAAAATGTGTATACAGTGGTTTTTAGGGTCCTTCATCACAAATTTGAGCTTAGATTTTTTAAATTCAAGATCGCGGATCCAATATGGCATACCAAAATTCATAAAATGCTTCAAAATCATGAGAAAATGTGTACCCGGGGGTTTTACGAAAGAAAATTGGTTGTTTCCACCCGTAAGCCGTTTCATGTGAACGTTTTCAACTCAAACCACGTGGAGGTGAATGGTAAGAGTCTTTTTCATAATTTTTTTATTTTTAAAATTTTTAAAAATTTTTTTAATATTCCACTGTTTTCATCATATTTTGAAACAAATATTCCTCTGGTAGCTTTTTTATCAATTATTATCTTTTTAGCTAATACTCTGTTATCTCGAATGGTTCCTTTGGGTTTTAGTCCCAATTTTTTCAGGTGTAACATGAGATCAACGCTAGTAAAATAATTGTCAGAATATAAACGATATTTCGATATATTAGAGGAGGGTGTATCCTTGAAAAATTTATGCAATGGATGCATGACAACTTTTTTACAGAGAGCGCATTTGTTTAGATTATTAACTTGTGATCCCTGTCCACAGTACAGCTCAAGATCAAATAAATATCCGTTTGCTGAACAAAGTCCCCGAAATTTCAAATCGAATCGTATCTGTTTTCCACGGATAAATTGCTTCAAACTGGTTCTGGCATAAGACTTAGCGATCATTTCGTCGACCGATAACGCAGATTCAAAACAGCCAAATTTTTTATTCTTACAGATCTTGTCCAGCAACACCCGAACCTGAAGTAGTTTTTGAATACTTTATGTTCGATTTTATTTCAAGAAAAGTATCACGTCGCATGGCAGATTGAACTATTTCGCAACATAAAAGAGGGTCAAGCGACCAATAATCTTTTTGAAACAGTGTGCGTAAAATTCGTTTTTACTCTTCAGTTTCCAGGAGTAAAATGATGTTTTTCATCACAGTGCGAGTAAAATTTAATTGTACTTCTCAGTTTTCGGGAGTAAAATGATGTTTTTCATCACAGTGCGAGTAAAATGTAATTTTACACC